>ASIR01181999.1:0-17177 GCA_000441515.1 Elaeis oleifera | reverse complement strand
GATAAAAATCAAATCTTAGATTGTGTGACATTTGAATAGTATCTTCTTGGTGTCGTTCTGGTGGTAAGATCGAAGTAACTGGGTTTGGCACGATCGTAACATAATTCGAAGCCGATAGTATTCTTGAGAAGACAAGGCTGCGACAGTGCATCAGTTAGGAAGGACCTTGGCTAACTTCTGTGTGGATCATCGTTAGAGGACTTCTACCTTGGGGTCTTATGGAGAACACCAATGTGCCACTTTTTTATTTTGATGGAAGTATAAAATTCTATCTCTGTAGTATGCTTATTTTTATTTATTGATATCAGCAAGGTGATTCTAGGATTTGAATTCTAGCTTGATAATTTTATTTGATAAAGCTATTGACCTGTTTGATTTTAAATTTTAAAATTATTTTTCGCTGCGTGGTCAAAATTCAATAAATGGATCTATAAATAAAAAATAGGTAGTGATGGTAAGGTAGAGACCTATAAGACAAGGATGGTGGTGAAGGGTTATAGTCAGCATGAATGTATTGACTATCATGATACTTTTTCATTTATAGCCATACTGAAATCTATCTATACACTGCTTGCTATTGCAGCTTATTATGATTGTGAAATTTGACAGATGGATGTAAAAATTACTTTTCTAAATGGATATCTTGAGGAAGATATCTACATAGAGCAGCCTCTGGGTTTCATGTTCGGTGATAGTGATTACCGTGTCTACAAGCTGCAAAGGTCCATCTATGTACTAAAGCAGACTTTTCAGAGTTGAAATCTTCATTTGATGATGCAAACAAATCATTTAATTTCATAAAAAATGAACAGAAATCTTATGTTTATAAAAGAGTCAGTGGGAGCACACTTGTCTTTCTCGTATTGTATATGGATAATATCCTCTTTATTGAAAATGATATTCCCATACTGATCTGGATCAAAGCTTGGTTGTCTAAGAAATTCTCCATGAGACCTAGGAAAGCATCCTATATCCTTGGCATAAAGGTCTATAGAGATAGATCTTGGAGGATACTTGGCCTGTCATAAAAGCTGTACATAAAGAAGGTGCTGAAGCGATTCAGCATGAAAATCTCCAAAAAGAGTTTGCTACCCTTTAGGTATGGTATTTGACTCTCCAAGATGATCTATCCTACCACTTCTATGGAGATCGAGCGCATGAATAGGATCCCTTATGCTTTGGTAGGGAGCCTCATATACGTCATGCTATGTGTTCGACCTGATATTGTCCTTGCTGTGAGTGTCACGAGCAAGTATCAGTTAAATTTAGATGAGAAATACTGGATAGCTGTGAAGAATATTCTTAAGTACTTATGAAGGACTAAGGATTTGTTCTTGATTTTTGGAGGAGTACCTGAATTGCGAATTGAGGATTATATAGATGTGAACTTCATGTCGGATCCTGATGATAGAAAATCTACATCAGGATATGTGTTCATTTTCCATGGTGGTACAGTAAGCTGGAAGTATTCCAAGCAAAGCATCATTGTAGATTCGACTATAGAGGTTGAGTATGTCACCACTTTGGATGCTACAAAAGAAGACTTCTAGTTCAAAAAATTTGCTGTAGAACATGATGTAATGATATTGGATGCCATACTACTGTACTGTGATAATAATGGAGCCATAGCATTTGCTAAAGAGTCCCAATCTCATAAAAATTAAGCACATTGAATGACAATTCTATATCATACGCGACTACCTCAAGAACCTCAAGAAGCAATCTGTCGAGGTGCAAAGAGTAGACTCTGCGGATAATGTGGTAGATCTGCTGACAAAGCAGCCAGCCCAAAATTAATCTCATCTTGAGAAGATGGAGCTTAGATTAATGGCCAATTAGCTTTAGTCCAAATGAGAGATTATTAGATGTATATCTTAGAAGTCAATTATTGGCTCACACATTGTTCATTCTATGACACAAATTTATACTTTAAACTATTGATTTAATCCATAAATGATCAATTTTTTTTCATTTAAGTGTTATGTATCTTTGAATCATCCTTGAAATTGATGTTACGATATATATTTTTATGTGTTGAGAATTAGAGGCACGTATGATCGATTTCTAAATTGCTTTCGATCATAGGATAGTCATAGGGATGGTGATCAATCTAGATAGATCGGTGCATGGTTCACTTTTTTTGAGATAGATGAGTCTTTAATCTATGATGTAGAGATACTAAGTAAAAATATGGATAGTTGTTAAAGAACAACTAGTATTGAGCATGACCATACGAGAGATTACATGAATTTCTATCCAATCGTCAGTGATCATCTCAATGCTGTAGTTGTGTGACTAGTCCTTTGACCTGTAGTGCCACAGTTGCTCACAGTAAGACTACTGTAGTTTGACTATACATAAATATTGACTTGATCATGAGCTTTTATAGTAGATGTTGGCTTCAGTTGGTTGAGCTGTAGGAGCAACATGTGCATCTAGATGAGATCATCGACCTTGATAGAGACTAGTCCTATGAGATTTGAGAACCTGAGTCCATATGTTTATAGTCATAGCAGTGTGATTAATAAAAAAAAATTATTTGAAATCACTATTAGACTTGAGCTGATTGAACCTATCATATGACTGATGATGAAGTTTGATGATTTATCTATGACCTACCATCTAGTCGGAACTCATGATAGAGAGACAGTATCATACATTAACTATAGCTAGTGGTTCTATTCTGCTAGGTTGCCACTACATATTGCTAAATATTACTGGTGGATTATGAGAGCTCAATAAGATCGTTCTGGATAATGATCCTTGTCCAGTTAGAGTGAAACTGTTTCGATCCACTGAAAGGAGTTTCGGTGATACCTATGATAGAGATCATGATGTGTCTCACTATTAGACAGAATTGAGTCATGGGGTCACACATAAAGAGAGAAGATCTGGATTGATTATAATTGACTTATGAAACATAAATTTATATAGATTTAAAGAAATCCTATCGGGTTCATGTTAACCTTGCGAGCACCTGGGTGAATTCAATTTTTCTTGTAATTGATTTGCTTATATGATAAATTTTAACTAATTTTATACTTGATTTGAATCTAATTGAATTTGATTCAATAGACTCTAATGGTTAGATACTTAATTTATGGCTTAGATTAAATTAAGAAAGAGTTTTTAATTTTATTTATCAAGAACTCTTAAAGTGAATTTATGAAATCATGTGGACTGATTTGAGACTTTTGATTAGGCCCCATATAATGGGATGCCTAGAATTGGGTGTGAGTGTGGGTGAGTAATGGGTGGCACCTCATTTATTTGGTCCAAGTAAATTATGGCTAGGACTTCTAATATGATCAGGAGGAGGGATCCTAATTTGATTAGGACACCGTTATGTAGTCTATTTAAAGGACCCTAGCCTTACTCCTCTCTTTATCTCACTTTCTCCCATCCTTGTCACCACCTTTACTGCACCCATCGCCTCCCCTCCTCTTCCTCTCTTTAGCCCATGCCCTCTATCTCTCTAGGCCTCCCCTTGTTGGATCTAGAAGAGAGATGGGCGGCAACTTAGTTGTGGGTGTCAAGGATTGGCGCCAACTAGTTGTTCTTTGGTTTCTTCTTCCTTTCAAGTTTATTGAGAGTTTGTTACAACTACTTCTTGATTGTTATTCTTGTTGATTAGTTGAGGGATCAAAAAAGATTTATGATTTCTTCAAGAATCAAGAAAGAAAGATCAAAAGGGTTGATCCCTATCCAGGCTTGGTTCAAGCCTATTCAAGTCTTTGGTTCAGACAAGTAGGATCTAAGAAAAAATGATTGAGGTCAGCCCTATGGATATTCATAGAGGCAGAATGCTTGTATTGCTGATTCAAAGCCTACTCAGTCCCAAATCTAGAGATTGAATTGGATTCAACCCCAGTTATAGGTTTGAAATAAAGAGAAAGCAATTTAGGTATGTGAATTGATAGCAGGCTTTCATTCATTCACCCTAAAATCTGTTTATGTTAATTTCAGCATATGAACTAGATTTATAGATTCTTTCATATGATGAATGCCAGCTTAGATTAAAACTATTTTAATCTGATTTTTTCATTATATTTTGGATTTAGAAAAGTTTTGAAATCTACATGCACTAGCACCTTTAGAAATTTTAACAACTAATACAAGGATGTGGGTGCTTATTGAAGAATGAGTTTGTTGAATTGATCTATCGAGAGAACATCTAATGAAGTCTTATATGCATATCAGCAGACTATTCTCTAGTGGAAGTAGTGCAAGTGATCCTTAGATCTGAGATCATCATGATATCTTATATATATGAATTTATATTTTGGTTCATTCCCTAACTTGACTCTTTAAGTCTTGTGTGGGATATTCTGGATATGACGAAGCATGCATGAAGGCTGTGAGTGATCAATAAAAAATCAATCATTTCTTATAAGGGAGAGAACATCATATGTGATCTCATAGGATGATGACTCAAAAAGTCTCTAGCCAGAGCAGGATGAATATTAGAAAGAGTTTTAAATGGTTTATAAATCAAGTCATCATCATCAGATTGAGATACATATGGATAAGTATTTGGGCTTGATATGTTTTCATGCCCATGGTCCATCTGGGATGTTATGTGATTGAAGGATTGAATTACACGGTAACTCATCACTGAAGGATATTTTGGGTATTTTAATCAAATTTCATATCTTCTAGGTAGTCATGACATATTGTTGGACATCAATCTTAACTTATGGACTCACAAGAATTAAAGAGTTTAATTCATCAGTCTATTAGAAAGAGTTCTAATTAATTGATGTATTTGGGCTAACTTATTTGAATTGAGTTAGTTTGGCTATGAGCCTGAGTCTATTGCTGACTAGATGTGAATGTTAGAAAGTGGATAGGTTGCATGCATGAATTTCAAAATGATTTTGAAATGACAGTAGAAATGATCTAGGTTAAACCCCTTAATCCCACATGCAATAGATCATATCTATTAACTACCTGTGCCCAGATCTAAGACATACATATAATCCAAAATAAAATAAATATTGAGATCAGATCTCAATATCTTGCATGGGTTGAACTACACTGCAGTCGATGATCATGGATCTGAACGGTTCCTTTAGCTGCATACGTGTCCGACCATCATAGGTATCCACATGAGGACTTGTTTCGATAGAGGTAGGTGATCTCTCCGAGGTGCTAGCTCTCTTGTAGAGATCTCCTCTTTGAAGATTGAAGTAGCTTCTTCTTAAATTTCACATACCCTCTAGAGATAGAGAAGAACAGGAGGAATAGAGAAGAGGAAGAGACTAGGTGTTAAAGCAAAATTTCTCTCTATTTTTTTTTCTCATCCCCTAGGCATCCAACTTTTGGACCCTATTTATAAGGATATAGGAATTAGGGTTAGGAGGAGGCACCACCTTTTTACATGCCATAAAGAAGGGACGTCCAAATTTTCTCCATGCTAAGAAGAGCCATGGCATGAGAAGAATCAGATCTGATTCTTTCTCATGCCCACTTCTTTCTCAACATGCACAATGATAGGTTGGCACCACAAAACTTTCCAATAATCTCTTGATTCCTTTCCTTCTAATCATTATCTTTTGATTTGAATCAAATTTATATTTGAAAGGAGAAAAGATGATGACTCATCACATGGGACACCTACCCTCTTTGCGCCCTTCTCATTCATGTAGATATTCCTCACGCCAAACTCCTTTTTGCATGAGATATATTGGCATGGACTCCAAGGCGTGCGCAAGGGAAGAGAGTCCCTGGGAGTTGGGACTCTAGGGTTTTCTATTTTGGTTCAATCCAAATCAGATTTGGTTTGACCAAGGAGAGAATAGAACTTAATCAAATTAGAAATCCAATCTTCTCAATCAAATCTTAATCTAATTAGAAATTAACTGAATCCAGATCCTGATCTAATCAAGAATTAATTTTTCTCGCAATCAGGCTTTATCCAATCAAATCCAATCCAAGTCAAACTGAATCCAATTCAATTAGACTTGATTCGAATCTCATTGCTCAATCAAATTAAGCTAATTAGCAATCTAATTCTAATTAATTCTCCTATAATTCACTAACACTTAGTAAATTACATAATTGCAACTTTTACTTAAGGTTAATCATCAATCATATTGATGATTATACTCTTTAATGATTCATAATCGTTGATCAACCATCTGATCGAACAAGAACCTCTTTTGTGTGTGATCCCATAGATTCCATTCTATCTGATAGTGAGATATATTGTAATTTCTATCATAATATCATCGAAACTTCTTTCGATGGATTGGAACAATTTTAACTATATCCTTCGAGGATCATCGATCATCGAAATGATACTTGATGAGTCTTAAAATCTATAAGTGACACCTAGCAGTATGTAGTGATAACCCAACAGAATGAAAGTATAAACCCTTAGGTGCAGTATCGTGTAATTCAGTCTTTCTATCATGAGTTCTGACTTGACGAAGATCATGAAGAACACGTCAAACCCCCAACATCAGTCATATACCAGATTGGCTTGATTCGAGTTTACTTGTGAATCCTATGGAAACTCTTTTTCAGTATTCACACTTGTTTTGATCAAAAACTTTTTGAATTTAGTCTCGCAAATCATCCTATAAAATCTGAATTGCCAACTAAAGATCTATGATATAAAATTTGCATATAATAAAATCTGATATAGATAAAAATCTGCATCGATCACATTGATATCCTAGTTAGATCTAACCATTAGATCTAATCAGATGAGTTCAAAACTTATTATCTTTGTATGAGTCGATGATTGTCACTGCTGATAGGCATGGTACAAGATTCTTTTTGATGTCGAGCAGCCACCAGCTCGTCCGATCTCTACAGGTAGTCCACTTGAAGCCTTGATCGGATCGTCCTTTTCGAAAGTGCTAGCTCACACAGAAGGCACTAGATGGCTGGAATAAGCTCCTTCCTTTGGATCACTCAGACTCTTTCAAATTAGAGGATGGAGCTACATGAGGAGGTGGTGGTGTGGGAGATTTGGAACAAGACACTCTTATTTTTCTTCTCACACAAAAACATAGCTGAAATCTTAAAACCCATCCTGGACCTCACGCCCTAAAAGGAAGGACTCTTCCTCTATTTCTCATGCACAGAAGCCTGCCCCCTCTCAGTATCATACCCCCTCTCTGTCAGAAGAGATTTCTCATGATAAAATTCAAACTCTTTTGTCACACAAAATGAGAAACAATTTAAGGTGGCATGAAGATGAGATAGGATAAGGATGAGATGGTTCGAATTATTTCGAACTCAAACCATTTTGAATTCAAACCAAAATCACTTCATTTTTATCTAAGTGGGGCATTAAAAGAGCTGAGGCATGAGACATTTCTCATGCCATTCCCTTATCAAATTTGTCACACAAACTTCAGCTTTTCAAAGGTGATGGCACCAAGGTATGGATAAGGATAAGTGCAAGGTTGTTCAAGTCAAATTTTGAATGATTTGAATTTGAATAAAGAACCAACTTATCCTCATCCAAAAGGAACCAGAGAAGGGATGACAAAGCACCTTTGGACATGGAAATATTTGCATGAGAACAATTCTTGCGTGAGGAAAAAAATGGCGTAGAGAAGAGGTGGCGCATGGTTGGTTCAATTCAAATTTGAATTCGAATCTTTATCCAATTAGGTTCTTAATCCAACTAAATTAGATTAGATCCAATTAGATGACTAAACCTAATCTAATTAGGTAATAAATAGTCTCGATTAAATTCTAATCAAATCAAAATTAATCGAGCTCAAGTTTCGATCAAATCAGAAATCGAACATCTTTAGTGATTAGGACATCTCATAATCTAATCAGATCAAACTTAATTGAACCTAATTTAATTAGATTTGATTCAAATCTCTATGCTCAATTAAATTGAGCTAATTAGCAATCTAATCGCTAAATAATTTTTTATAATTTATCAACTATTAGTAAATTAATTTATTATAATTTTTGCACAAGATTAATCATCAATCGAATTGACGATTATATCTTGAAATGATTCTCAATCGTCGATCAGCTGTATGATCAGTTAGAGACTTTTTTTGAGTGTAACCCGATAGGTTCGAACCTAAGCTAGTAGTATAGAAATAATCTTTTTATATTAATCAAAGTGACCATCAAGCAATGGTACCCGACATCTAGATTGGTTGAAAGATTGCAAAGTAACATTCAAGAACTTATTGACATATGGTTAACGTATAATTCATCCCTTTGATCATAATGCTCAAGGTAACCTAGGATTTAACTGCCAAACCTAAAAGATTATCTATATTGTATTTCAACTTTTCAAATCCATCATATGGATTACCTTAACTGAGGCTTTATTGAATTGAAACACATTGATGCATTAACTCCTACTTATTCGGAGGGATCAATTTCATCTTGACTCACACACCGACTTCGTAAGTACTTGACTGTATCCAAAAATCTTTCTTCACTGAATTAAAATTTAGATAGTCTAATACCAAAGCACAGTGAGTTGCTTGCAAGTCACCATGGTGATCTCAAGTCGGAGGGATACTTATACCCATATCATTTGTGAGCTACTCTTGACAGTAGAGTGCTTAGCAGTTGGTAACGTTTAGTAAGATATACTCCTATATCTCACTTGTATGTCATGTCAATGTCTCCACACTCCTTGATTAAGAAGATATCCAACCAACATGGTATACAATGACCTACACTTGATATAGCTATCATCCTAATAATAGTATACCATTTGGTCATGAACAAGATTTAAGGATTAAATGATATATCCTCCTATATCGAATCAAATAGTCCTAAAGACTTCATCACAAAATAGGAGTTCAAACAAGATATACACAAAGTAATGAGAAAATCAAATAATATTATTACTTTAATAATTTATATATAATTACAATAATTAGCTCAATCATCAACAGGCTAATGATTGATTTTAGGACACAATTCTTAACAACTCCCACTTAGACTAAAGCCAATCGGTATAGTATCATATACCCATCTTTGATTTATAATTTTTGAACTCTTTGACATCGAGGGTTTTAGTAAATAGGTCGGTCAGGTTCTCCTTTCCATCGATCTTTTGAAGCTTGATGTCACCTCGATCCATAATCTCTCAGATCTGGTGATAGCGACGCAGAATATGCTTGGTGCACTGATGTGACTTCAATCCTTTGCTTGAGCAATGGTGTCAGTGCTATCACCGTACAATAAGATAGGGCCATCGAGGAAGAGTGCCACTTCGAGCTCTCCAATGAACTTCAGTAACCACATAGCTTCCTTCGCAGTATCGGATGACGCGATATATTCTACCTCGCAAGTAGAGTCGGTCACGGTGTGCTGCTTGAAATTTTTTCAACAGATTTCTCCACCACCATTCAAGGTATAAATGCATCCTAACACACTCTTGCTTATATCATGATCTGATTGAAAACTGGAGTCTATAAATTCCATAAGTTTTAAGTCAGATTCTCTATAGATAAGCTACTAATTCTTAGTATTTGTCAAATACTTAAGGATGGTCTTTACGATCTTTCAATGGTTCTCACTTGGATTGGAGTAGTATCTGCTCATTACCCCTAGTGAGTATGCCACATCCAATCTCGTACATATCATGATGTACATAATAGATCTTACTATCGAAGCATATGAAATTCTACTCATATGATCTCTCTTTAAAGGAGTTGTCGGATAATCTCTCTTCAAGAGAGAAATTTTATGGTCTATCGGAAGATAGTTTTTTTAAAATTCTCTATGTTGAACCATTTTAGCACCATATCAATGTATGTAGACTGGGATAATCCAAGCAATCTCTTAAATCTATCTCTATAGATCTTCATCCCAAAGATATAGAATGCATCTCCCAAGTCCATGGAGAATTATTACGACAGCCAACCTTTATTCTTGTAATACAGGGATATTATTTTGATTAAAAAATATCATCCATATACCAAACAAGAAATACTACCATAAAATTATTAATCCACTTGTATATGTAGGATTCTTCTCCATTCTTAATGAAGCCATACATTCTGATGATTTTATCAAAATGTATGTTTCAACTTTGAGATACCTATTAAGTCCATTAATGAACCTCTGAAGCTTGCACACCTTAGACTCATCTGTGGATATTAAACCTTCAGGTTATATCATATACACCTCTTCTTCTAGCTTTCTATTTAGAAAGATTGTTTTCGTATCTATTTGCCAGATTTTATAGTCTAGGTGTGCTGCTATTGCAAGCATGATCTGAATCGACTTGAGCATTATCATAGAAAAAATATCTCATCATAGTCAATACAATAATGCTGACAATAATTTTTGACAACTAGACAGACTTTATAGGTCTCTATCTTTCTGTCTGTGCCTCTTTTCTTTTGAAGATCTGCTTACACCTCATGGATTTTATCCTTTTAAGTGGGTCAACTAATATCTGTACAGCATTGACCTTCATAGACTCCATTTCGAACTTCATGACTTCTAGCCACTTATCAAAGTCAGACCTCTACATCGCATCCATGTAGGTGATCGAATCTTCATTGTTCTCATCAAGTTCAAGAGGATCACTGTCTCAGATCGAGAAATCATAGTATCTATTCGATTGATGTGGTATTCTATCGGATCTCCTTAAAGATGTCTCAACAATAGGTTTCAAATTTAATCTAATCAAATTTGACTCTATGGGTTTACTAGATTGTATCGATTCTTCTACGATTAAACTTCATCAAATTCAATCTCAGAGGTATTAGTTCCTTCTCAAAAAACTTTTTTTTCAAAAAGACTATCTTATTACTGACGAACATCTTTATTCATCAGCAAGATAGAAGTAATACCCCTTAGTCTCTTTTGGATACTTTATAAATAGATATTTGTCAGACTTAGATCCAAGCTTGTCAGTTTTCAAATGTTTGACATAAGTCGGACACCCCCAAATCCTAAGATGAGAAAGTACTAGCTTACGTCCTATCCATATCTCATGTGGTATTTTATTAACTAATTTACTCAAAATTTTATTAAGTATATAACAAGTCGACTTGAGTGCATATCTCCAAAAAGAGATCGACAAACTTGTAAAGCCTATCATGGACCGAACCATATCTAATAGGATTTGATTCCTCTTTTCTGACATACCATTATGTTGTGGTGTTTCAGAAGGAGTCCACTGTGAGAGAATCTCATTTTTTTTAAGTATGTCAAAAACTCGCTGAAAAAATATTCACCTCTTCCATCGGATCGAAGAGTTTTAATACTCTTTCCAATTGGTTTTTCTACTTCATTACGGAATTATTTGAACATTTCAAACGATTCAGACTTACATGTCATTAAATAGATATGCTCATACCTCGATAGGTCATCTGTAAATGTATTGAAATAATGATATCCATCTCTGATGCTCGTGTTCATGGGTCTACATACATCAGTATGTATCAGACCTAGAACTTCACTGACTCGCTCACCTTTTTTAGTAAAAGGTGACTTGATCATTTTTCTAAGTAGATAGGACTTACAGTTTGGAAGTGATTCAAAATCATCAACTTCAAAGATTTTTTCTTGAGTCAACCTGTTTATTCTATTCCTGTTAACATGACCTAACCTATCGTGCCAAAGGTAGATATCGGGGACATTACAATTCAAGGACATTTGTCGGATGTGTACATTACACTAATAAGTTATGACAATATAAATTTTATTATTTAGTTTCCATTCATCACATTAACACCATTCACAATGATATTAAAAATATTTTTTTATTGAAATCTCATAACCGTACATGGCCAAAAGGCCTATAGAAATAATATTCAATAAAATAAAGGATAAAAGTGATATTCACTAAGAACAATTATATTGGACTTGAATACAAGCTTAATAATTCTTAATACTAGAACTGAAACTAGTCTTCCATCTCCAACATTAAAGAATCTTTCACCTTCTTCAAATCTTCTGCTGATCTGCAGATCCTACAACGAATTGTAAATTTTAAAAGAGCTTCCAGTATCTAATACCCAGATAGTAGAATCATAAATAGAGAAATTACAAGATGTTATCATATAATTATCTTATCCAATAATAGCTTGCTTCTTTCTCGGCCTGTTCGGATCTAGAAAGGCAATGTACTGAGCAAGTTCCTCTTCCAGTGCCCCTACTTCTTACAGTAGAAGCATTCCACCTGACTTTGGTCGGACTTAGATCTATTGATCTGACTGGGCTTAGGCATCCTAGCACTTTGCGCTTTCTTCTTATTCTTTTTGTTTTCTTTCTTTCTTAAAGGGTCCACATCCAGAAGAAGATCCTTCTGAAAGAAGAGTGCCCTACAAGCCAATTGCATGCATGATGTGATGGAACTTTTCTTTGTAAACTTTCAACTCATGTAATGATATTTTTATTTGATAATGGAAAAAGATATTTGATTCATCATTTTAATTGCATCTTACTATATTTAAGATTATGATAAATCCTAAAGATTAGGATAATGATTTTAGAAGATATGAATGAGTCATGCCTGTAAGACCTAAAATCTTAAAACTCTAATCTTAAATATTTCTGATTGTCGGAGCATTAAGTCGGGGATCAATATTCTAGAAAGACTGACACATCTATGTATGCTCGATAAAGGGGGTGGCTGATCTCACTAGCCATTTATGTGGAGATACTAATACAAAGATGTGGATGTTCATTTGAAAATGAGTCTACTGAATTGACTCACCAATAGAGAACATTTTATAGAAGCCTTACTTGTATGTGAAAAGATAGTTCTCTAAGTGGGAGTTGTGTATGTGATCCTTAGACCTGAGATCACTATGAAATCTTATGCACATGGATCCATATTTTAGTTATACCCAAGCATGGCATTAGGACATGTACGGGATGTTTTAGATATAGTGAAGTGTACATGAAGTTTGTGAGTCGGTCAATAAGGAATCGATCACTCCTAATAAGAGGAGATCGCATCCTGTGCATTCGCATCCCTAGATGACTTTAAAAAAAATCTTTTGGCTAAAAGTAGGATGAAGATTAGAAAGAATTTCTAATACTTCATTATTGGAGTCATCATTGATTATTAGAGAATCAATATGAATATGTATTTGAGTTTGACATGATTCCATACTCATGAACATATTCGGGATGCAGAGATGATCGAAGGATTGAATTACATGATAATTTATCACTGAAGGATATGTTCAATATTTTTATCAAATTTTATATCTTCTGGATAGTCATGATACATTACTAAATATCAATCTTGACTTATAGATTTGGTCGAATTAAAAAATTTAATTTGATCATCAATTAGAAAGGATTTTAATTGCTAAACTCGGGTTTGCTCGTTTTGGACTTTAATCGATTAGAAAGAATCTAATCAAATTAGGTCAACTTATACCCAGACCTACTGCTGGCTAAATGTGAAATCCAATGGGTCACACAAATTAAAAAATTAGTCGAGGATCTTTTTATAAGGTTGATTGGAGTTTTGGATCCAATCAGGGTCTCCGATAAGCATGCTAGCACATGTGAAACTCTAACCCCTTGGGACATCAATTTGGTCTCAAACCTTACAAATTAGCTAACCTAATTTGGTGTGTATTTGGGTTAGATCGTGCCACCTGGAGGCAACCCAAAGAGGGGCACCTAAAAGCTTATCCACGCCAATAACCAAGAGTCCAAGTTGTGAAGGACTTTTGGTGCACTTTTGAGAAGAGCACATGCGCTCTCTGTTTTGGCATGCAGAAGGACCAAGAGTCCTTCTATTTTGGGTCTCTAACCTATATGGCAATGAGATCAGACCCTTTCCTCTCCAGCACATATTTAAAGTATGAAAATTCTTTAAAATGACATGGAAACTCTCCTGGAACCAAGCTGCATGTGCGAGAAGTTTTGGTCGTGCAAAGAGATGCGAAGACTCCTTCTGCTTTAAGGAGTCTTAGGTGTCATATTTATCTGATATCTTTCCATATTAGGATTAAATTTAAATGCTAATTCTATGAGATAAACTTGGAAAATTATTAGATAATTGGATGGGTGCCTATGATGCCCTTTACTGGGCGTGCGCGATAGAGGATGGACTCGCACATCTCTTGGTGTTGAGAGTCCTTCTGTCATTTAAATTCTATATTCAAATGGGCATCTCTTGCAGCTTAACTTCCTATTTGAATTGAGAAATATATGGCAAGTTTTCATACAAATCTGGAAAGGGAATGGATGCAAACTCATCTCTTCTGATGACGCACGCGTGAGAGGGAATCAATCGACGTATCAATGTTCTGATGAGTCCTTCTGCTTGAAGACTCTCAGATAAGTGATATGAGGACCTGATATATCTTTTCAGATAAGCCATATCTCCTCATTTGGTACCCCTCTGGATCTTTAAATAGGAGGTGGTAGATTGAGTTGATCATTCAATTCTTACATCCCTTATCCACTCCCTCTCTTACAACTTTAGGGTTTAGGACAAAGGCTTGTTCTTTGAAGACAAGCTTATTCCTAATAGCTCTAAGGGTTTAAGAGGTCCAGAAGAAGGTGGTTAGATTCAGTGAGAATTTTTGAGAGGTTCAAACTCAAATTTAGAGGAAGGTCTGATCGACTGGTGGCTAGTCCAGTTTTAAGGGCTAGAACTCTTAAAGCAAGGTGAAGGAGGAGCACTATTTTTGGTCTGATTTTCATGTGGATCACTATTGAAGGGCAGATACTTGGATGCCTCATGAAAATTAGGATTAGCGCTATAGATATTCTTCTTATCCAAGTTTAATTTAATTATGCTTTGATTGTTATAGTCAAAATTTCTGGGTTCTAGGGTTTCGATGCGTTAGGATATTTTGAACAAAATTTTAAACACCTAGCTCTTCCACTGCGGCATCGAAACCCAACAGTGGTATCAAAGCCTACCTTGATTTATACAATCAAAGGTTGAAATATTATCTTGATTGTGATCAAGCTTGGGTTTTGGTTTGGTTCAAGTTGTTGGGCCTCAAGTGGTGCTCTCAAGGCTCAGGGGACTAAGGCTAAGGCCAAGATTCAAAGTTCATGAGGAAGTCATGGGATTTTAGGGTTAATTTGGGTCCTAGGGTGTAAAGTTGTCAGTCTTTTGGATCTTGAGGTTCAAAGATTTTGGATCTTGAGGAGATAACTTATATTTGGATTAGGATTGAGTCTAAGATTATGAGATTGGGTCAAGTCATGGGTGTACATAGACTTGGATGAGTGCAATCTTATATTGAGTTAGTCAGGAGAGTTTTTGGGTTAGGTCACATCGATCCTGTATATAAAGATACACTGTATTCTAATTCGAAAAAAAATGAATAAATAATAAATTATTTTCTTCCTAACTTTTTCTCTCTTTCTTTCTCTCTGGTCTTCTCCATATTCTAACAGCAAGAAATCCTAGGATTTCTTGGCCGCCAATCCCAAAAAGGAAGAAAGGAGGTGCTAGGGTTCTAGCACCCTCCTTGTACAAGCTCCCTTTTGTGCACCCCCTCTTGACTGCCCAAGAGGAATTCCACGACCCCATCTTTTATTTTTTGGAGGCCTCATCAAGAGTGCTTCCAGATCTCAAAAGAAAGATTTTAGATCTAGAAGAGAAAGGATTCGAATCGTAGAAGAAAATCCTACCGACAAGATTTACGAGGCTGCTGAAATCCTGAAGGCTGTTTTTGTGTTGCTATGTTGCTGGCCTTCAAGGACCTCCATGACCTGATCCTAACTGTTTCCTGACATCCAGAATTCAAAAAAATTACTCCAATAATTGGTATCAGAGCAGGGATTGTGAGGAGAAAGAAAGAGACTCCAGAAGTTGAAAATCTTCAAAGGCCAAAATTTTTGCAAGGACCCTATCAAGGTATTTTTTAAATCTCTTGAAGTTTTATCGTATTTTGGTTTGGATCAAGCCATGGAAGTAACATGAAGGTTGATTTTGAGAAGTTTGATAAGAAAAAAAAATTTTCATAAGAAAAGTTTGGGTAGAAGATCTTTTGGTTCAAACAGATCTGGATCTAGCATTGGAGGAAAAGCCTGAAGGGATGATGGATCATTAGTGGATGTCCCTAGAGAAGAAGGCTTATTCTGTGATTAGAGGATATTTGGTGGATGCGGCACTCTATTCGGTGTTAGAGAAGTGGATCTTAAAAAGTTTGTGGTTAAAGTTGCACACCATATATATAGAAAAAAGTATGTGCAATAAGCTGATGTTGAAGAAGAGACTGTATAGTCTTCGGATGCAGGAAGGTGGAGATGTCTTGGGTCACATCCAAAAATTCGATCAGGTATGTAATGAGTTGCTGAACATCAGGGTGAAGATGGAGGAGGAAGATAAGTTTTTGCTACTGCAATGCTCACTATCCCCTTCCTATGATCCATTGGTGACGACGCTGCTCTATGGCAAGGAGACCCTGGAGTATGAAGACATAGTCTCGGTACTGCGGTCCAATGAGTAGCAGGAGAAGTTGACCAAGGAAGTGTTGGAAATAGTATCCCAAAGCCAATCGTCAGTTTGTTGACGGTTGTGCTCTTTGTTGTATTAGTACATGAATTATAAATAATAAAGTTATTTTGGTATTTTTCATCATAAATTATTTCATCTTCTAATGAACTCCCGTGTTGTGGTGAAGTCCTTAGGACTATTTAGACTCGACAAAAAGGATTTGTCGTTTAGTCCTTAAATCTGTTTGCGACCAAATGATATGTTGTTACCAAGGACAACAACGTTTATCAAGCATAGGTCGTTGTGTGCCATATAGGTTGGTCGTCCTATTAACCAAGGAGTGTGGAGACACTGGTATGGCATACAGGTGAGATGTAAGGATACATCTGCACTGAACGTGACCGACTCCTGAGCTATTTCTGCTGTCAAGATTTGCTCCGATGGGATATGGGTATAAGTGTCCCTCCGACCTGAGACCACCACGGTGACTTGCAAGCAACTCACTGCACTTAGGCACTGGACTATCTAAATTTTAATTCAATGATGGAAGGCTGCTGGGTGTAGTCAAGTACTTGACTTGTCGGTGCGTGTGTCAAGATAGAATTGACCACTTCAATTCAGGAGCTGTGTACAGTCGTGTTTCAATTTAGCAAAACCTTGGCCAGGGTAGTCCTAGTGAGGAGTTACAGGACTATTTGAGTTGAGCACGATTTGGATGATCTAATCAGGGTTGACAGTTTAACCATGAGTCGTCCTAAACACAGGGGTCAAAAGGATGAATTATACAGTAACC
>KE511500.1:5891-18169 GCA_000441515.1 Elaeis oleifera | reverse complement strand
ACGACCGGCTAGTGACAATAGTTTGTTGTCAGAGAAATTCATCAGTGACAATATTCCAAGTTTCAGTGACAACATTGCTTGTCACAAAAAACTAAATTTCTAGTAGTGCATCTAGAATTCACAAAATAGTTTTTAACTAGATATGCCCATTGTTGAGGCACAGCCACTTCACACACCTCCTCTCCGAAGGTCAAGTAGAGTGCATAATGTACCACTCAGGTACGGATTTGTCATTGACAATGACAATACATCCCATATCATTGAGAATGATGATCCCACGACCTATTCGGAAGCTTTCATAAGTAGTGACTTTGACAAATGGCTCAATGCCATGAAATCCAAAATGGACTCCATGTATACCAACCAAGTTTGGACTTTAATTGATGTGCTTAAGGGTGTGACCCCAATAGGCTGTAAATGGATCTTCAAAAAGAAGATTGTTGTAGATGACCAGGTAGAGACCTATAAGGCCAGACTGGTGGCAAAAGATTTCAGACAAAATAAGATGTTAATTTGAAGAGACATTTTCACCGGTAGCCATGCTCAAGTCTATTCAGATAATGTTTGCTATTGCAGCATACCATGACTATGAGATCTGCTAGATGGATGTCAAGACTGCCTTCCTCAATAAAAATCTTGAGGAAAAGTTTATATAACTCAGCCAGAGAAATTTGTCTCTAGTGAGAGAGTAATCGGGTATGCAAGCTGAATAAATCTATTTATGAATTAAACAAGTATCGAGGAGCTGGAACATTCATTTTGATGAGACAGTCAAATCGTTTGGCTTTATTAAAATATGGATGAACCTTGTGTGTACAAGAAGACTAGTGAAAGTACAAGAAGACTAGTGAAAGTGCTGTTGTCTTCTTGGTCTTGTATGTGGATGACATACTGCTCATTGAGAATGATATCCCGATGTTGCAATCGATCAAAATATGACTATCACAAAAATTTTTCATAAAGACTTGGATGAGGCATCCTATAAACTAGGTATAAAGTGTTGGAATTCGGGGTTTGGTGCATGCATATATTTTTAAAATTTATTTATAAATACCGCAATGAAGAATAAGATTAAAATATTTTTAATCTGAATTATGCATGCATGAAAATATAAAACCATATGAATCTATCTCATATGCTGAAATTGATATATGCTGAAATTCAGATTGTGATCAAATCACATACCTGTTTGCAATCTTTTTCTTCAGATCTAGATCTAGAAGAGAAGAGATTTTTCTTAGCTGCACAAGTGTCCGACCTCTATGAGTATCCACTCGAGATCAGTCTAGAATAGTCCTCTTTAATCTAAATTTGGTTCATCCAAATTCAGCCTGGTGAATCTGAACGAAGCCTGGATCACGATCAATGCTTGATCTTTCTCCTTGATCTTCTTCTTCTCATCTTCTCTAGAGTTTCTCTTTACTTTGTCCTGCTACAAAAATACCAACAACCAACAAATTATGGGACACCCAACACCTTAGGCGTGGAACTCCTTGGGACTCACGTCCTAAGGGATGGGCGTATAAAATGCCCAAGAGAAGAGAAAGGGAGAGGAAGAGAGGGCGTGGGGAGAGCCTTTGAGCATGAGGGACTGCTGGTTTGGATGCTCTAGGGACGTTATGGGAGGTCCCTTTAAATAGGCACAAGGATTGAATCCTACTCAATCACATAATACAAGTCTATTTGCATTGGATTTCCTATTAACTTAAGTTATCCAACTTACTTTAGGAGACCCTTTAGGCACCAACAATTGAGACCCTTGCACCTATAATTAGACACCCCAAATACACCCAAGAGACACCCCATAAGAGAACTAAAAGTCCTCTAATCAATGGACACGACTAACTTAATCAAATCAAGGTGACGCCCAAAAATAACTATTAAAAAATTAATTAGAGATTTGCACCCTTAATTAATATGATCCACAACCTTAGACACCCAATAATTGAAATCTCATGAATCTTATTCATGTAGGTTATTAGCAAGTAATTAAATTAGAATTATCTTATCAAATAAATAATTCTAATGAAAGAAGAATTGGGTCCAACCATGTGCTAGCAAGATTATCATGAATCTAATGAGTTTCTCTAAACCCAATTGACACTTCATAAGCTCAATTACTTATTTCAGACCTAATCTCTTTATTGTGTGATCTCATATGTTCAATTCTATCTGATAGTGAGATATACAATGATCTCTATCATTGTATCATTGAAACTCTTTTCAATGGATCGGAACGATTCTACTCTAACTCAGCAAGGATTGTTGATCCAGAATGATCCTAGTGAGCTCTCACAATCCACCAGTGATACCTAGCAGTATGTAGTGGCAACTCAGTCGAATTGAAATGAACCTTTAGGTGTAGTTAACATGTGATTCAATCCCTCTATCATGAGTCCCACAATCCCTCTATCATGAGTCCCAACTAGATGACAGGTCATGGATAAACCATCAAATCTCAATATCAGTCATATGATAGATTCGATTAACTCAAGTCCAGTTGTGACTTCTATGGAAACTCTTTCCATCAATCATACTACTATGGCCATAAATTTTGGACTTAGTCTTTCAAATTTTATAGGACTACTCTCTATCAAGGTTGATAGATCCATCTTGATGCGTACCCCACTCCTACAGTGGACCAACTGTCGCCAACATCCACTACAAGGGCTCATTGAGATCCATATTTATGTGTCAATCAAACTTCAGCAGCCTCACTGTGAGTAGTAGTACCATCTCAAGTCAAAAGATCAGTCATACAACTACAGCATCAAGATATTCACTGACGATTGAATAGAAATCCAAATGATCTCTCGTATGGTCACGCTCAGTACTAATTATTCTCTAACAACCACCGCACTCGTCATCATGTATCTCTACACAGTAGACTAGAGACTCATCTATCCCGAAGAAAATAATCTGTGCATCAGTCTATTCGGATTTATCACCGTCCTCATCATGATCTTATGATCGGAAGTATTTAGAAATTAAATACATGTCAATTCTCAACACCTTGAGAATATGTATCGAAACTAATTCTATGGACGATTCAAGGACACATCACACTTGAATGAAAAGAATTATCCTTTATTGATCATGTTAATATATTAAGTATAGAATTACGCCTTAGAATTATTACAATGTGTCATCCATATTGACTTCCAAGACATACATCTAGCAATCTCCGCTTTGACTAAAGCCAATTGGCCACAAATCTAAGTCCCATCTTCTCAAAGTGGACTTCGATTTTCAGTTGGCTAAACTGCTTTGTCAGTGAGTCTACCACGTTATCCGCAGAGTCTACTCTTCGTATCTCGACATGAGATAGTCGCGTTCACTGCTGCTCTATGTATTCGGACTTCTGGTGAGTCTTTGGGTTCCTGAGCAAGGGCTATGGTGCCATTGTCTTTGTAGTACTGTGTCAGGACATGACATCCAGTTTTACAACTAACATTAGAGCCAGAATTTGTTCTACACATCTACGTCATATTCAGCCTCTATTGATCAAATATTTAGAACTCTTCTAATATATCAAACAAGAATACACACTCGACTCGCAACTCAGAATCTCCTTCAAAGATCAAGAATAAATTCTTAGTCTTTCTTAAGTACTTAAAGATGTTCTTCATGGTTATCCAGTGCTTCTCACCTGGATTCAACTGATACCTACTCGTGACACTCACGATAAGGACAATATCAGGTCGAGTACATAGTATGGAGTATATGAGGCTTCCTATCGTCGAAGCATAAGAAATCTTACTCATGTGCTGCACCTCCTCGATGTGGTCAGACACATTATCTTGGAGAGACTAATACCATGCCTAAGAAGTAAGAGACCTCTTTTGGAGTTTCCATACTGAACCTCTTCAGCATCTTTTCTATATACAGCTTTTGTGACAGACCAAGCATCCATTTAGGTCTATCCCTATAGACCTTTATTCCAAGAATATAGAATGCTTCACCTAGGTTTTTCATGGAGAATTCCTTGGACAATCATCTTTGACAAGGTCAGCATGAAAATATCATTCTCAATAAGGAGAATATCACCTACGTACAATACGAGGAAGATGATCGCACTCCCACTGACCCTCTTGTATACACAAAGTTTCTCTTCATTTTTGATGAAATCAAATGATTTGATTGCCTCATCAAAATGATGGTTCCAACTCCGCAAAGTCTGCTTTAATCTGTATATAGACCTTTGCAGCTTGCAGACTCTGTGACCACCATCACCGAACGTGAAATCCATAGGCTGCTCCATATAGATATCTTCCTTAAAATATCCATTCAAGAAAGTAGTTTTCACATCTATCTACCAGATTTCATAATCATGGTGAGCCGCAACAATAAGCAAAGTGTAGATAGATTTCAGTATGACTACGGATGAGAAAATTTTCAGATAATCAATGCCCTCACGCTGACTATAATCTTTAGCCACAAGTCTAGCTTTATAGGTCTCAACCTTACTATTGACACCTATCTTCCTTTTGTAGATCTATTCACACCCAATGGATACGATATCCTCAGGTGGATCCACTAAAGTTCAGACTTGGTTTGAGTGCATCGAGTCAATTTTTGACTTCATAGCATCTAACCATTTTTCGAAATCGATATCAGACATCACCTTGTCAAAGGTATTAGGGTCATCACGATGATCCCTATCTCTCATAAGAAATATTTCTTTATTTTCTTCGTAAGCATACCCATATACCTTTCAGGAGGATGGGAGACCCTGCTAGATCTATGAGGTAGTAGAGGAACATCAACTACTGGCTCATGAACTATAGATTTCTGAGGATCTATAGCTCTGGACTCTTCGGAGACTTTCTCTTCGAGCTTCACTAATCTCCCACTGCCGCCATCTTGGATAAACTATTTTTTAAGAATACGGTATTTCAACTCACAGTCACATTGTGGTCTTGTGGAAAGTAGAAGTAGTATCCCATAGATTCTTTGGATACCTTATAAAGCGAGCTATAATAGATCTATCCTCTAGCTTATCCGTCATCTGTCTCTTGATATAGGTCGAACATCTCCAAGTCTTGAGATAACCCAAACTCGACTTCTTACCGAACCATATCTCATACAACAGTGTGGTAGGAACGGACTTTGATGGAACCCTATTCAACAAGTGAATGACAGTTAATAAGGCATATCTCCAAAAAATAAGGATAGATCAGTGAAGCTCATCATGGGATGGATCATATCCAATAGTGTCCTGTTCCTCCTTTCGGATATCCCGTTGAGTTAAGCGTTCTAAGAGAGATCCATTGAGAGACTATACCATTGTCCTTAAGATATCTCAAAAATTTTCAATTAAGGTATTCACCTCCTCAATCAGATCAGAGAACCTTAACGGGTTTGCCTATCTACTTTTTATACTTCATGTCTGAATTTTTGAACTTTTCAAAGACCTCAGACTTGTGTTTCATGAGATACACATATCTGTACCTAGATAAATCATCAGTAAAGATAATGAAGTAGGTATAACCACCCCTAGCCTGCATATCAAATGGCTCACACACATCGGTGTGTACCAGAGCAAGTAGTTTTGTGGCCCTTTCTCCATGTCCTATAAATGATAATTTGGCCATCTTTCCTCAAAGGCAGGATTTGCAAGCTGGATATGACTCTGGGTTAAGAGAGCCAAGGATCTCATCCTTCTCCAGTCTATTTATCCTATCCTCTCCAATAGGCCTAGTCTATGGTACCATAAGTACTTCTGATTTATTTCATCTCTGGATCTCTTTTGGCCTATGTCACTCACTATTTGCTCATTTAGATTCACATTCGCATCAACATGCAAATGATAAAGACTGTCAATTAAAAGACCTCGTGCAACCAATTTATTTCGTAAATAAATGAAACAAAAGTCTTTATTGAAATAATTTAAAACCTTTCTGTGCTAGCACAGACACGAAATTAAATTCTGACTAGCTACAAAAATATAATAATAATTTTTAAATCTAATCTAACATCAGACGGTAATCGAAGAGGATAAGTGCCAACAGCCTCTATAGCAACCTTTATTCCATTATCGATCTGAAGAATCATGTCACCTTTCCTCAACCTCCTACTTTCTATCAGACTCTACATTAAGGTACATATATGAGCACTCGAGTCAGAATTCAATACCCAATTAGAAATAAAAAAATCATAAGGTTAGATTCAATTATGAGAATACCTTCAGAAGGCTTATCACCTTTTTTGATCTTTAAACTCTCCAGGTATTTAGGACAGTTTCTCCTCCAGTGGCCTTCAACATGACAGTGAAAACACTTTTCCTTTGCCTCAACCGCCTTTGGACCATCTTTCTTCGGCTTGCTCTCTTTCTTTGTTTCTTCGTAGGTTTAACCTTTTTCTTCTAATAGACTTTCTCTTGAAAGAAGAGGTCCGCTCCACAGTGAGAACAATATCCCTTGAACTCTTCAAGGTACCCTCCATAGTAACCAACATGTTGACAAATTCAAGAATAGTACAGTCAAATTTGTTTATATAAAATTTATAATAAATTGACTATATGAACTGGTAAGGGATTGAAGGATCAGATCCATCTGCAATTCTTTTGTATTTCTAGTCTGAGCTTTCCAAGCTCCTCAATATCTTTGATCACTGTCATACAGTGCTCATGGACAGACTGTCCTTCGTGCATCTTCAGATTGAAGAGTCTTTTAGATACTTTAAAGTATGCAATATGGCTCTGCTCATCATACAACTCTTGTAGGTGAGTGATCATAGCCCAAACAGTGGGCATATGCTCATGCTGACTTTGCAACTCATTTGATATAGACGCCAGCACATAACACTTGACCCGACTGTCTTCTTCTGTCTACTTCTCAAAAGTAGCTCTTTGCTTAGCAGTAGGACAGTTTGGTAGCACTACGAAATCCTGATCGAGAATATGGCTTAACTTTCTGAGGTCAAGATAATCCTGAGGTTTCTGAGCCAGTCTTTATAATTGGTACCGATCAAACGATTGGTTTCAAGGATGCAACTAAAGGGTTTGAGGCTAACATGATGGTTTAACTATAAGAGTAGAGATTCAAGTTAGACTTTTGTACTTAATATTTATATTTGCTTCTAAAAACTTTAAGATGCAAACAATGACTCTCACTAATTTATTGGATCCCTCCACTCTCCGAGAAAAAAATGAAAATTCTAACGCGACAAAAGATTCCTAGTGGGTACTACGGTCCCATCGATGACATGCACCTCATCTAACAGTTATTGATAACATGCATACCGATGTATAGGCAACTCTTTGCTCAGATGCTTCACTAAGCATATTGCAGTGACTTCATCTCTAAGTCATGTGGGCTCACCTAACAGTTATTGCCTACACTTCTTAGTTAAGCTCGACCCACTGTTCATAAGCAGGTGTAAGATCGTCATTGGGTCTCTCACCTAACAATTATTGGATCCAACCCCATCCTTGTTGGATGTGTACCCTAAAAGCCAATCTTGGCTGATACACACTTTTCTCTAGAGCATGTTTTGTACTTGTTGGGCAGTCTTAATAACCAATCATGTTTATGTGTTCATGATTTATCCTAAAATTAATAAAGATAATTTTATATATTCTCAAGGTGTTGAGAATTTGAGACATGCATCATTAGTGGTTAATTTTTAAATGCTCCCGATCGAAGGATCGTCATGGAGGATAGTGATCAATTCATTCGAGATCAGTGCACGGATCATCTCCCCTTAGGACAGATGAGTTTCGAGTCTGCGGTGTAAAGACACTGAGGTGAGAGTGCAGGTGGTTGTTAGAGAATAACTTACACTGAGGGTGATCAATACGAGAAACCACTTGGATGTTTACTCACTCATCAGTAATTTTTTCGATGCTGCAGTGATGTGATTGATCCTATGACCTACGATTTGTTAGCTATTTACAGTGAGGCTACATAGTTTGACTGCATGTTCCTTGATCCCAAGCCATATGAGTTCTTACTGTATATGTTGGTTATGTAGGTTCAGGTTCGCTATTTGGAGTAGGATGCACCTAGATGGAATCTATCGACTTTGGTAGAAAGAAGAAGTCCTATGCAATTCGTAAAACTGAGTTCAGAAAAATCTCTGGCCAAAGTAAGTATAAATACTGGAAAAAAATTTTATGAGATTCATAAATGAACTCGAATCGAGCCAATCTAGCATATGACTGACGATAGGGTATGACGAGTTCTCCATGACCTCCATTAAGTCGAAACTCTCGATAGAGGGATTGCATCACATGATAACTGTACCTAAAAGTTTATTTTTTGTTCTACTGGGTTGCCACTACATATTGCTAAATATCACTGGTGGATCGTGAGAACTCACTAAGATCATTTTTAGATCAACGATCTTTGTTGAGATGAGTTGGAATCGTTTCAGCCCATCGAAAAGATGTTCAATGATACTATGATGGAGATCACGGTATATCTCACTACCAGATAGAATAGAATCTGAGGGATCACACACAAAAGGATCTTGACCTGATCAATGGTTTGGATTATATTTAAATTATTAATTAGATTAATAGTTTGAATATTAGAAACTGCTAATTTGTAAGCATTACAGTTTTGGCAGCTGCTAATTGTTACCACAAGGACTTAATTGTAAATGTTGTTACTTTTTTGAGATTGATTAAATTATGAATTAAGTCTTAATTAATTTAAATCAAATTAAATTAAATTAAATTAAATTTAATATTAATTAAGTTTAATTATCCAAATTAGATTTGGATTTCAAGCCTGATTGGATCAGGCTTGACAGCCTTTTCGAATTTAGCTCGTTTCGGACTCGATTTGAACCCGATTGAGTTTCTATTTGAAGCAGATGGATCATGACTCGAAGAGCCTAAGTTTTTTAAGATTTTTTCTCCAAAAATTATACCAAAAGAAGAAGTGGGGCATTATTTTCTTATCCTTCTTTCTTCAAGCACGTGAAAGGAGAGGGGGCGCCAATAGTTAGCACCCCGCCTTATCTGGAAGTATTTTTATCCAATTTTTTTATTTAAATTTTATTCAAAATAGATTATAAATCTCCCAGATTGGGATATGGAAGCTTTTTTTTATGCGACAAAAAATTGGGGAAAGGTGGGACGTGCGCTTATGGTGAGAAGAGATTTCTTTCTTGCAATGCAATCTTATCTCCACACCTTTCCAATTCTTGATTTAATTTTAATGCCTTAGATGAGATCTCTTGGGTGTGATGGAGAGGGTGTGCATGGGATAAGCTATGGAGTGTGACAAAAAATTAAAAAAAGGGACGTGAAGAGTTTATGATGTTAAAAAAAAAAGATGTGAGGCACTACTTCTTTCTTTCTTACACATCCCAATGCCCTCCTTCCTCCATCCTCTACACTAAGATCTGAAGGAGATCAGATCTAAGAAGAGAAAAGAGAGAGAAGAAGAAGAGTTCTTCTTCTCTTTATGGTGATCTGGTTCAAATTTCATCGGATCTGCGAGAAAGAGTTCGCGCAGCGATCTGCTTCTTCAAGAGCTAGAAGAAGAGATCAAGATCCATGGATGAGAAGTGAGATCTGTAAGGTACTAGCACATCGATAATCTCAGTGCTCTGATCAGACAGCTCCGTGTGGATACCAGTAGAGGTTAGATGCATGCACGGCTACGATTAGAATCCGAGTATCCACAGGATCCAAGGTATGGAGATTCGATCTCCATTTTATTTTCTAACAGTTTATTTTTTATTTCAAATATCAGATCATGGGAACATGTTCGTATCAAGATCTATGCTATAGTTTTCAGATATGATCTGATACGTAAATAATTAAATTATTTAATTTATTTATTTTCACTACGTAGATGTCTAAAAAAATTTTAAACTATACGTACGAAATCGTAGCATATTCTAATAGTGGTATCAGAGCATAGGTTCTGATACGAACATGAAACCCCCTCAGATCTGATTTTTGGTTTATATAAATCAGATCTGAAGGTTAATAAGATGATCACATCATTCTGAAATAAGGTTGTCCTGGTATAACCCCTGTTATGCTGAACGGTTGTCCTAGCATGATGTAGAATATCAATTAAAGTTAGATCTAATTTTTATGCATACTGTAATATAATTACAGGATTATTTTAGATCTAAAATTATTTCAGATCTGAAATAAATCATGAGTTAGTCAGATCTGAAATTAGTTTTAGATCTGAATATTTTAATCAGAGTGTAATTTGGATCTAGTATATTTACTGAAATTCTTTCTACATGCATAGATTCAATATTATTGTTCATATGTTTGACATGTGAAAGATAATTAGATCTGATTTTTAATTAATTACGTATGTGATATGTTAGATTAAATTCTTAGTAGCTTAGTAATTGAATTGGGATAGTCACCATGGCCGTCCAGTCATAAGATGATGAAGGGATCAAAGTCCCTCTCCTGCCCATTCGATGGGTTCTCTCTTATAACGTATAGGGGTGTCGATTGTGATATTTCCTATGAAGATGAACAACGAATAAAATATTATATGTGTGATATATTTTAATTCAAATCAGATTATGCATATATTTTTATGTATTTTAGATCATTAAAATATTATATTTGATATATTGTTTGACACACGATCTAAAATTTAATTTCTGCAAAACTCTAGATCCAAAACTCTAGACTTTGTTTGCATGAGAGCATGAAACTGTGACTGGTATGTCGGTGGAGTTGACTCAATTTTTAATTGGGTCGACTCGAGTGCTTGGTGGGTTGACTGATTTTTATTGGAGTCGACTCAAGATCCTGGTAGGTCGGCTCATTTGCTGATGAACCGACTCAATTGTACATTCTAGGTCTATAGATTTCTTTTTATCTCAGTGTGTACTGACTCACTATGACAAATCGATTCATGTACCAGGATGAATCGATTTGACTATGCAAACAATCATATTGTATAGGATACAATATAAATGATTTAGATTAGAAATATTTCAAGATCTAAAGCTAAATCCATGTACAGAATGCACTTAATTGAAAATTAAGATTTAAATTATAAGATCTAAAATTATGAATTTAAGATCTAAATTTCAATGCATAAATATGGACTTCGGATATGGGTTGAATAAATTAGGTTTAGAGACTAAACTATAACTAGGATCATTGATTAGATCAGATTAGAACCCATTTTCAATTTTGAGCAGTTGATCAAACTAATCAAGAGTTGATTGGGATTAGGTCAAAGAAGATCAAATTAAATTTAGTTGTAGTTGGTCAAATTGATTCATATATGATGTGAATTGATTAAGTCAAGACCGAATTTGACTCAATGATTCAAGTCCGGGTCTATAGGTTAACCTAATTAATTCTAATCAACCAATTTGGTATCTAAGATAAGTATTAGATGGTGGTTATTTAATTAGTTCCATTGTCTGACCTGACCAATTCATTGGTGTCTAAGGAAAGCAACGGGAGGACCCCCACTAATATTTACTTACATGGCCATCTTCGGAGATTATATTTTGTATTAGGTTACTTGTTGACCTGAGTTCACCCATGCTGACTAGGTTGGTCGACATGAAATGTGCTAACCTAAATCATACTAGTCGCTGCATCAGATGTATGTGACTAATTAGAAGAGACCTAAACCCAAATCTCCTCACTGAATATTAAGTCTACTGGTCTTCCACCATTGTAGAGATGTGGGTGCCTTTTCTGGCATTGATCGTTCTTGGTTGGTTACAGTGGTTCGATTGCATCAGAAAGACACAACCACTCTATTGGCATCAGATGTCCCAGGGTAAAGATGGGATTAGCTCAATAACTGTTAGGTGAGGGACCCAATGACGGCTTTGCACTCACTGGTGAACAGTGGGTCAGACTTAACTAAGGAATGTGCCAATAACTGTTAGGTGAGGCCACAGGACTTAGAGATCAAATCGCTGCAACATGCTGGAGAAGCATCTAGATAAAGAGTTATCCATGTATTGATATACGTGTCATCAATAATAGTTAGATAAGATACTGTACATCGATGGGACCGCAGCACCCACTAGAACTATTTATCGTATTAGGATTTTTGTTTCTCCATCCGAGGAGTGTGAGAGACTCAAAAAATTAGTGAGAGCCTTTTGTTATTTTAAAATTTTTAGAACAAACTATTATAAGTACAATCATCTAATTAAATCTTTACTCTCTATGATCAATTCTTTCAGCTTCCAATACTCTAGCTCAAATTTTAGATATCTACCACTTAACCGAAATCGATTACATATTCTGGCTCATAAATCTAAGAATAGTTCTTAACTTTTAGAAATTAAGTCATGTTCTTGATCAGGTT
>KE511491.1:0-12907 GCA_000441515.1 Elaeis oleifera | reverse complement strand
CTTTGTAATCATCAAAATCAATTCAAGGAGCAACAGTTTCCACGAGATTCACAAATAAACTCGAGTCGAGCCAATCTGGCATATGACTGACATTGGGATTTGATAAGTTTTTTATGACCTCTGTTTAGTCAGAACTCACGATAGAAGGACTGAATCATATGGTAACTACACCTAGAGATTTAATACTTTCATTCTACTGGATTGCCACTATATACTGCTAAGTGTCACTGATGGATTGTGAGACTCATTGAGCATCGTCATGATGATCGATGATCCTTGATGGATAGAGTTGAAATTGTTCCAATCCATCGAAAGAAATTTTGATGATATTGTGATAGGGATCACAGTATATCTCACTACCAGATAGAATAGAATCTATGGGATCATACACAATAGAGGTTCTTGTCTGATCAGATGGTTGATTAGCAATTATGAATTACTTTTGGATCTAATCGTCAATATGATTGATGATTAATCTAATTTAAAAGTTGCAATAAAGTAATTCACTAAGAGTTAGTGAGTTGTAGGAGAATTAATTAGTAATTGAGTTGCTAATTGATTCAATTTAATTGAGCAATGGAGTTAAGATTAAGTCTAATTAAATTAGATTCAATTTAGTTGGGTTTGGATTTGATTAGATCAAGCCTAATTAAGTGATGATATAACTCAATTGCAAGAGAGACCAATTCCTGATTTGATTAAGACTTGGGTTTAACTAATTTTCTAATTAGATTAGGATCTTATTAGAAAAATTGGATTCCTAGTTAGACTAGAATTTTTTCTTTCTTGGGTGCAACCAAATTTCTAATTAGTTAGGAATTAATTATCCACCTAAAATGAGAGTCCCAAAGGACTAGGACTCTCTCTCTCTAGCACCCCGTTCCTTGCGCATGCCCCTCTCCATGCCATGTTTTTGTTCATGCAAATCTGATTTTTGTGTGAGGAATGTCCATGCCCAAGGCCTTCTCCACGCCCTCCCTTCTTTCCTTTTGGATAGGGATGAATTCCATTCAAATTCAAACACTTATTTGATAAGAGTTGATCCTATCTTACCTCTTTTGGATGCCTAATAAAAGGAAGAAAATAGGGGTGCGCTAGATGAGATGGAAATAAGATTTCTACCATGAAAACAAAAAGGGGGCATGATTTCTTTCATGTGGACATGGGTTCTCTCATCTAGGCATTAGGGTTTTGAGAAGAAAAGAAAAGAAAGAGAGAAAGAATTTCTCAGTCTTATTCTTCCACCTCTTCTTCTTCCTCCAAATTTTCTTCATCTCTAGGAGAGTCTGAGAGATTGGAAGAAGATCTTCAATCAACCATCAGGAAGCAATCTTTGCAAGAAAGCTAGCATCCCGGAGAGATCAAAGAGCCTTTGATCAGATCAAGACCTCATGTAGATACCTATAGAGGCTGGACAAATATACGGTTCGAGGAATTAAGACATCCATAGTCATCGGTTGTGGTGTAGATCGATCCATATAAAGGTATGAAGTTCAAATCTCCTATTTTTGTAGATATGATCTTAGTTCGGATTTCAGTTGCATGTTCTTATTAGTATCATAGATCCGTTGTAGGTAGTTTATAGATTAGATTTGATACATGCTTGATTAAAAATTATTTTGATCTAGATTTAATTTTTACTATTCAATAAAATTTTAAAATACATGCATGAAACCACCTAATCCAACAGCTTATTGCTCAAGTATGAACACAGATATCTTCAATTATTGATCTAATAATGGAAGACTGAAGATTAGGTACAGCTTCTCATGAATGAGCTGCCCTTGAACGGGCTCAAACTTGCGACACAGATGCTTTAGCAGTTGACAATGTTGCTGACGATTCTTGAATTAATGGTACTTTTCCTTGTCAAAACATAATTTTATATCTTTCTTTGTTACCAAGCATAAGTTATGGCTAAGCTAGTTTGCAATCGCTTAATTTGATGTTTAATACTCGGCTGTGCTAGCCTGGGCCACACTACAAGATTTGGGAGAGGTTCATATCCATCCAGATGCTCATTGGATGTAGCACGGACAAATATATAGCTTCACCAGTTCAATGTTCCAATAAGTCGGCATATATTCTTTCATGCTTGATGTGGAATTGGAGGCAAAAATGAAACCAGGTTCCATGAAAGTTGGTTGTAAGCCAAGAAAAGCAATAATTTTTGGTTGTAATTATCATGATGACTCTGCAACTTGCGGCTAAAGATATGGCTGTGCAAAGCGACAGACCACCTTGGCATGCTATTGCACTCAACAAATTGAACATGTATGCCAGACAGATAAAAATATGTTGCATCCGAAAGACAAGGCAAATGTTAGAAGGTAGATTTTAAAAAGATGAGGGTTAATGGCTCAAAAAGACAATGCCGAGCATTATTGAGTGAAAAACCTCCAAACATTGAAAGAGATTATATAATAGTTCAAGGACCAAGGGTTGAAGGTAGTTTATGATAGAAATGACTAGCAAACAAGAAATATTACACTGGAAAAGGATGCACAACTTCACAATGGGAGACATGATGGTTTGAAAGAAACCCAAATAGTTTGAAAACTAACTCTTAATACACAGCATAAATAAAAGGGTTACAATAGTTGAATTCAAACCAATAGTCAAATCAGTACAATAACACGGAAAAGTTAGCAGTAACAATTAACTTCAAAAGTTCTTAAAAATACAATGCGAGAAAAGGAGGAGCCATAGGATGTCTAATTTGATGTTTCAAGCAGAACTAAGTGAAAATAAATTCCTGACATTCTAGAACCATGCATATCTTTTGTTGGCTATTAGCACTATTACTTCTCTAATTAAAGCTCAAAGTGCCTTTGGAGGCAGGAGGTAGGGAAGGATCATAATTCATAGCAATTCTTGCACAGTAGATTGCAGTTAATTCTGATAATTGAAGATGGGGATAACTAGAGAAGATAGTTTTATTCTATTTGTTGTCCATAAGAGATTTTTCTCAAGATAGTATAATCTAGAAGATTTGCTGTACTAGTCAGTATCGTATGGTATGGTTACTGAATTGGCATGCAGTCTTGTATCATTTTGACACTCGGTATGTCTTGCCATTTTGTACTGTACCATGTATCTACACTCTAATAAGATGGTACCAATATAGGGTTTGATACTGAGTTGACGGACTTTGATCTAATATATGCTGGATATTTAGGTTAGGGTGGCAATATAGGCATATATGGGTTGGGTCAAAAATTTGCTTAATAGGTTGAAAATTTGGATCGGAATGTAACCTATTTAGTAAATAGGTAACCCAATTTGATCCACATAACCCATTTAATAAGCATCTCAAATAAAGTTAAATGGTTAAGTGGGTTTTTAATGGATTACATGGACTCAAATGAGTTAAACAAGTGGATTGGGTTAAATGGGATAGAAATGGGTTAAGAAGGTTTTAAATGAGTTAAATAGTTCTTAAATAGGTTAGATGGGTCCGATCATGACCTGACCTAGTTATTAAATGAGTCAAAATAGATTAAATAGGTTATAGGTCTAAACTTGAACCCTACCTATTTAATATGGACCCAATTATTAAATGGGTCAAAATGGGTTAAATGGGTCACAGGTTTAAACTTGAACCCTATCATTTAATAAATGTATCTAGGGGGGTTGACCCATTTATGACCTAAACCCACTGATGTCAAACCTGAATCTACCTAAAGCAGGCTGTCTATGGGTGGGTTGACGAGTCAGGTCAAAAATTGCCGCCTCTAATTTAGGTTTTAAATCAAAAATTTTGCTGAGGTGCTGAACAAAAAAAATGTGTCAGTACTGGAATTGAGAAACCTTTTTGGCAATTTACAGAGCTTAACTTAATGCCAAAAAAAATTCAACAAGATCAGCTAGCAAAGGTAATGCTGTGCAATATCAAGTTAATGGTGGAAATTTTCAGCTGATGATCCAAGGTCCTAGGTCATATTCCCAATCCTTGTAACTAATCCGATATAAAATTTTATACTTTCTGACCATTTAACTTGATAAGCATATTGCAGTAATGCATTAGTTTATTTTGAGGTGCTCCCCAAATTTTTGAGATTATAATAAGATATGGTTCTTTGTTCTATTATATGTGAATATAGTACATGCAAACTAATGTGTGCGTGTGTGTGTGCATGACAACAGTACAGACTATACTACTCTCCATCAGGCTGTAATAGGTTGGTCAAATGAAAACTTTTAATGAGCGACTCAACAAAATTCTAGTCAGGACATGAAAAAAATGAGAGAAACTTCATATGTATAGAAATGGCAAAAACTGTGGAAAGAAGATTTAAGTCAATTTAGTGTGTGCATGTGGTTGGTTATGAATGTTCTGCACATGCAAGGGAGAATTCGGAGTTCTTGCTCTGTGGGATTCCAGGCACATCAGTTTCAAATCCTCCAGACTCTTCCAAAGAAGATAATTTAGGAAAGCCTGATGAAGACGACGTGCATGCTTGAATTATGGCAAAGCTAGATGAACTTGAAAAGGAAGAAATTGAAGATGGAAGTGCATCTGGCAGTGATGAAGATGCTGAGGATAGTTTTCAGAGTAATGTTGATGATGACAAAAATGAAGCTTCGGAGGTAAGGTTTGATTGCCTGAACTGAACGCATGCTTTGGTGATTGATCAATTCAGAATCTGCTGTGTTGTGATTGAGTTGGTTTCCATATATGATAACATAAAAAAATAAGTCATTGGACACAATACAATAGTTTGGAGATCAGGAAATGTCCGGTTCTACTTCTTGGCTCTCAGAAACATTTTACTGATGAGTCCTCTGTATGCAACCGTGAATTGCTGATGACTTTTCTTATGTCCCAGAATTCTTCTATTAGATCATGTGTCCGGTCTTATAATTTCCTTTCCTCGGTGTTTCCCTCCTTTTTTCCTTGGGTCTGACTTGAATTTAACAACCACTTCATGATGTAGTACTCTCCGTGAGAATTTTTTGATTATGGGCTGCTATTAATTAATTATTTTATTTTATTAAAAATGGGTTGATTATATGATCTAGGTTGATGGATATGTATATAAGTCCAATGTTGTTAGTGATCCTTGTGTTTTAGGCTATGCGGGTCTTATATTGGGTGCTGTGGTTGGGACGGCACAATGTAGGTCTGAATCCGACTTGAGCCTGTGATGGGAGGGCCTGGTAGAATTTCTTTTTGAATGGCTAGGTCTCCTCTCCACTTCCTATACATATCATGAGATTAGTTTTCTCATTCTTGTCCCATCAAATAGTCACATGTTGAGAGGAAGCTGGGGAGAAAGACTTGGCCTTCAGTGTTCGTCTGAAAATCCATGATTGATTGAGTTTTGGAAATCAATGACGAACATAGGTATGTTTCCTAAATCTTAGTTTATGAATCTCCTACATGTAGAGATTTGTTCTTGAAGTAAGATTTTGTGTTCTAATCTTCTGCATTTGGCCCCTCTCTTTCCACTGCTCATCGTCAAGGAAGGGAAACCCAATAATAGATTTTGGGTTCAGGTTTTGGGTTCGATCCGAAATCCAGGCCCGATTTGATAATTTGGTTATATTGCACTTTTGCATTTTAGTCCCTGTAGTATATTGTATTTGATTTCGGTCTTCAATTATTTATATTTTAGTCCCTGTGATATAATTTATTGTATAAAGTTTAATGTGTTACTGTTTAGCCCCTGCTGAAGTTTATTATTATATAATAGTTCTTCAAAACTTTGGTTTGGTCCTTGAGAAAGGTTTATTTCTGATGATAGTCATCAGAAAATTATTTTTTGATATTTCTATAATTATGTGATATGATATGCTATTTTCTAAAATATTTTATGAAACATGATAGTTTGGAAATTTTTGGCACATGATAGACCCTTTGGTAGCATGTATTTTCCCAGTTGTATATATATTTTATATACTTTCAATTTCTTTTAGAGATTAAATAGATTAAAATGTAAATTATTTATTTGAGCTATATAAATCTGTTACTGTGACTTTAGTTTACGATATTATGCTATAATATGATCAGTGGGATACATATTGTTAAGTATCTCATTCTGGACTTGATCATTTATGGGCATACATGTGGCTAAAGTATGCCATCATGTATTTATTTGGGCATTTATTTCTCTATATGGATAATTTTGTGGGTTGGCATGAATATTTATCATCAAAATGATTTATTTATGTTAGTCGATAGGATTTTTCATGATGAAAGGGATACTTTCTAGTTATGACATGCAATCACCAGCCCAAAGGGGGTTATTGTGTGTTTTAACTGGAAATTGCATGGAGCATTATATCGCGAGAGTGCTTTAACTTTTGGGGTCTATTTGTCCAAAGGGGATAGGCTTCTGAATGTTAAGATATTTTTTGCGCTTGTAGCTTCATGTGAAGAGCACTTATACACGTTGCATATTCTGCTCCAAGAAACAATTGTGATATTGTGTTTGGGCTCTTGTTTATAGCTTATGTTGTTTATGCATATGCCCAATTTATTAATTTTTATATTCCTACTATTTGATTGTATAGTTTCATTCGGTGTAAACAATAATAATGTTGTCGTTGAGGTCTTTACTGGGTCAAATTATAAGAGGTGGAAGCAAGATATAGAATTTGCTCTTGGGATTGCTAATATTGACTTAACATTACGTGAGAATAAACCTAATGATCTCAATGATCAAAGTACATCTAGACAAAAAGATTATTTTGGCAAATGAAAAAAGTCTAACAGACTTAGCTTGATAGCTATTAAGAGGTCTATTTTTGAGCATCTTCTGAGTGGCCTACCAGAGATCAATAATGCTAAAAAACTGTTTGATGCCATAGGACAGAGATATCTTATGTCTTAAAATACTGAGTTCGAATGCTTAATGAGAGAACTGATGACTATGAGTTATGATAATATTGGGGGGTGTCAGAGAATATATTCTAAAATAGTTCATCTCCCAACCAAACTTAAGGGTCTCAATATTGATTTACCTGACTCTTTTCTTGTGCCTCATGCTTTGAATTCTTTACATGCTGAGTTCTTTTAGATCAAAACTGATTATAATACTCTGAATAAAATTTGAAGTGTTAATGACTTGATCACCAAATGTGTTGTTGAAGAAGAAAATTTAAGAAAAAAGAGTGAGAGTACCCTTCTTTCCATCCAATCAAATCCCATTTTGGCAAGGGTTCTATAAATCAAAAAAGACATAAACCTACTGCTTCTAAACAATCTCAAGGTGCCAAAGGACATGATAACAATCCTAGTCAAAATCGTTCTATAGGAGGCTCCAATGCTGCCATTGAGAAAAATGTCAAGTGTTTTATTGTAAGAAGAAAGATCATATAAAGTGTCAATGCTATAAGTTCAAGTCTTGGATAGAAAGAAAAAAAATAAGAAGGTCAGCCTCTGGCTCTTGCTTGTTATGAATCAAATGTAGTCGATGTCCTTGTTGATTCCTGATGGATTGATAGTGGAGCTACAACTCATGTTGCCATTTTTTTATAGGGGTTCATAAGCAAGTGGAAACTAAGTTTGAAAAAGATCAAACTGAAAGTAGAAAATGATTTTGAAATTGAAGTAAATATATAAGAGTTGTCAAGTTATCTTTAGAGTCTGATTTTAAGATTTTTTTTAGAGAACACCTTTTATGTACCTTCTTTTAGAAAAAAATTATTTCTATTTCCTCTTTAGCTAGGCTTGGATTTGGTTTTGAATTTTGTGATAAAAAGTTAATTTGATATTTAACTCTCAGATTGTTGGTTATGGTATTTTGAATGATGGATTGTATAAATTATGTTTCGCTTGTGAAAATCCCTATGCTTCTTTGAATGTTAAGAATGTACTTGCAAAGTATTTTAGGATTAAAGATAGATCCTTTATGTTGTGGCACAAGCACTTAGAGCACATGTCTGAGGAAAGAATTGATAGATTGATTAAGGATGACATTCTACCCGCTTTAGATTTTGAAGATATGGAGACTTGCATTGATTGTATTAGAAAAAAATTGACTAAGACTAAAAGGAAAGGGGCAATTCATAGTTCAGGCCTTTTGGAAATAATTCATGCTGACATTAATGGACCTTATTCTTCTATAATATATGGTCATATATATTTCATCACATTTATTGATGATTTTTTTGATATGATTATCTCTATTTAATTAAAAAAATTAAGATGTCCTTGTAAAATTTAAAATCTTCAAAACAGAAGTTGAAAATTAATTGGGAAAGGTCATCAAGATCGTAAGATCTGATCGTGGGGGTGAGTATTATGGCAAACATGATGTAGTAGGATAGCATATGGGTTCGTTTGCCAAATACTTACACAATTGTGGGATCATTGCCCAATATACCATACTTGGTAGCCCGAAGCAGAATGGTGTGGCCGAGAGGCGTAATCGCACCCTTAAGAATATAATAAGGAGCATGATGAGTAGGTCTAGCTTGACAGAACATCTGTAACATGAGGTTCTTAAAACTGTGTTATACATTCTTAATAGAGGTCTCAGTAAATCTGTGCCTAAAATACCTTTTAAACTTTGAACTAGTAAAAAATCTAGCTTAAATCATTTTCGGATTTGGGTTATCCTGTAGAAGTAAGAATATATAACCCAGCAGAGAAAAAGACTGATCCTAGAACCAGTTGTTGTTATTTCATTAGATATCCAAAATATGCTAAAGGATATAGATTCTATAGTCTTATGAGAGGTAACAAAATTATAGAGTCACTGATTGCAAAAACTTTAGAACTTGATGTGACTGATTTTAAATCTTTTCGAATTGTTGATGTTGACAGTACTCAGATTAAGACTGTCTCCATTTTTTTATCCATATCATATAAGAATGTAGTTTCCGCACCCATTGATAGAGTGGATGTTCAAACCCCTAATCCTTCTGCTCCTATTAAGAATCTTCAAACAGTTCAGTCTATTGAGGAGGTGCCATTAAGAAGATTTGTTAAACAAAGAAGGCCTGCCATTCCTGATGATTTCTTTATTTATCTTGAGAAAAGTGATTATAACATTGGATATATGGTTGATCCAGTAACATATCATGATGTTGTAAGCTATCCCCAGTCTGATTTATGGATAGATACTATGAAGAAGAAAATATAATCTATGACTTGAAACAAGCATCTTGACAATGATACTTGAAATTCGATGAGATAGTAATCTCTCTTAACTTTAAAGAAAACAAAGTTGATTAGTCATCTATCTCAAAATTAGTGGAAGCAAGTTATCTTTCTTATTTTATATGTTGATGATATCTTGCTTGTCAGTAGTAATTTTGGTTTGCTTAGTAAGACTAAACAAATGCTATCTAGGACTTTTGATATGAAAGATCTTGGAGAGGCAACTTTTGTCTTAGGTATTGAAATTCAGAAGAATAGATCACGTCATCTGTTGGATTTGTCATAGAAGGTATACATTAATAGGGTTATTGAAATATTTAATATGCACAATTGCAAACCATATGATATGCCTGTTGCTAAGGATGACAAGTTCAATACAGATCAATGCCCTAAGAATGAGCTTGAAAAAGATCAAATGATGAATGTGCCTTATGCCAGTGCTATAGGGAGTCTGATTTATGCTTAGGTTTGCACCAGACCTAACATTGCCTTCATAGTAGGAGTCTTGGTAGGTATCTGTCAAACTCAGGCTTCCAATATTGGGTTGCTACAAAGAGAGTAATGAGGTACTTACAGAAAATCAAAGACTATATGCTTGTGTATGGAAGATCTGATAACCTAGATTTGGTGGGCTATTCAGATTCAGATCTTCCTAGATTCTCTGATGATTTTAAATTAATTTTAGAATATATTTTTATGTTGGCTAGAGGTACAGTATCATAGAGAAGTGTTAAACAAATCCTGACTGCTTCTTCCATTATGCGAGCTGAATTTGTTGCATACTATGAGGCTGCTACTCAAGCTATTTGGCTGAGAAATTATAGGGCTTCAGATTGTTCATCTTTTACTAGACCACTAACAATCTATTATGATAATAAAGCATTTGTGTTCTTTATAAAGGATAATAAATCTTTCAGTGGATTTAAACATTTGGAACTGAAGTACTTGACAGAAAGAGACCTTGTGAAGAAGGGGGACATAATTATTGAGCACATAGATACAAAGTCCATGTTGGCTGATACTTTAACCAAGGCTTTGAGGCCCATGTGCTTTATAAGATATGTTGAAAATAAGGGCATATTGAGTTCTTTTGATGTACTTAGTTAGTGGGAGTGACTTTATATTTATGTTTATTGATGTTTATTGTTATAAATATTTTTATCCTATACTCTTATGATGAATATTGATATACATTGTTGACGTGATAAATTGATGGTATACTTATATTAATTCTCTTAGTTATGTGTACACATTTATTTGAGTACACTTAGAGATATCTCTTGTTCATGTACCTATTATATGAAACATAAGACCAAATGTCGAGTCTCAGATATGTTGTGCTATCTCATCATTGACACCATATTGAATATGTGAGATAGAATGACTTGTTGTTAAAACTATTAAAATTTTCTTACTTATTATGTATCCAAGCATGTTGAAGAGAAATTGGAGGACCGATAATAAAATAGCATGTGTTTGGATCACTTTTGAATGCTATTTTTTGCTACACTACCACACCAAGACTCATATTGATAGTGTTAGTGATTTTTGTAGCCATGGATAGATCTTGTGTTAAATAAAGGATGCAATGACTCCTATGATTCAGCATGATTGATACTATTGGACCGAGTCAATTTCAAGATATTGTCTATGAATCATATATTTTTCAAAATCATGGCCATGTACTGTGTTTTCTGTTGTTTAGCCTGAGAGTCATTTTTAAAAATAAAATATTTTCAAAATTTTAAAATTATAATTAATGTTGCCCAAGTGGGAGAATGTGAGAATTTTTCTGATTATGGGCTGTCATTAATTATTTATTTTATATTAAAAATAGGTTGATTATATGATCCAAGTTGATGGATATGCATGTAAGCCCAATGTTGCTAATGATCTTTGTGTTTTGGGCTATGCGGGCCTTATGTTGGGTGGTGTGGTTGGGGCAACACAATATAGGCCTGAATCCGACTTGAGTCCGTGATGGAAGGGTCTGTCAGGGTTTCTTTTGAATGGCTAGCCCTCCTCTCCACTTCCTATAAATATCATGAGTTTAGTTCTCAAGTTTGTCCCATCGAATAACCGCCTGTTAAGAGGAAACTGGAGAGAAGGACTTGGCCGTTGGTGTTCGTCTGGGCATCCGTGATTGATTCAGTTTTGAAAATCAATGGCGAACATAGGTATATTTCCTAAATCTTGATTTATGAATCTCTTACATATAGAGATTTATTCTTGAATTAAGATTTTGTGTTCTAATCTTCTACGTGAGATCTCTGGAAAAATCCCAACACTCTCCGCATATGCTTCACGGGGTCTAACCATCTCATCTAGTTGCTGGGTCATATCTTGTCTCATGCTTATACTATAAAAGTATCCACTACTCTTTAGGCAGATCTAAACACTTACATGGAATGTTGTCAATATTTTGTTATGCAGTATTGTTGTGCTTCCTGTAGATATCCTGATATTGTAAATGTACTGCTTGGGAAATCTAATTTTCTACAACCGGAGCTTTTGTCAGGTGGTAAGGATCGGCTTGGAGGAAGATGTGTATGTTGGCACATCATTAGTTGACATGCATTGCAAGTGTGGGAGAGTAGAGATAGCAAGGAAAGCCTTTAATCGCATGAAGGAAAGGAATATCCTCTCATGGTCTGCCATGGTTGCAGGTTATGGCATGCACGGCCGTGGCCAAGAAGCTCTTGAGGTTTTCTATGAGATGAGGAGATCTGGAGTGAAGCCAAATCATATCACCTTTGTATCTGTCTTAGCAGCTTGCAGCCATGCAGGGCTCGTGGATGATGGCAGGCATTGGTTTCATGCCATGAAGAAGGAATTTGGTATGACCCTGGGGTGGAGCATTATGGATGCATCGTGGATCTCCTTGGTCGTGCTGGTTGTCTTGATGAGGCCTATGGTTTGATTAAGGAAATGACAATTAAACGTGATTTCCTGGTCTGAGGAGCTCTGGGGTGGAGCATTATGGATGCATCGTGGATCTCCTTGGTCGTGCTGGTTGTCTTGATGAGGCCTATGGTTTGATTAAGGAAATGACAATTAAACGTGATTTCGTGGTCTGAGGAGCTCTTCTCAGAGCATGTAGGATTCATAAAAATGTTGAGCTAGGAGAGATTTCTGCAAAGAAATTGTTTGAACTGGATCCGAAGAACTGTGGATACTATGTGTTGCTTTCAAATATATATGCAGATGCTGGAAGGTGGGACGATGTCCAGAAGATGAGGGTTTTAATGAAGAACAGAGGACTGGTAAAGCCACCAGGTTACAGTTTAGTTGAGCTCAAGGGTAGGACTCATGTATTCTTAGTTGGGGACAAGAAGCATCCCCAGCATAGTGAGATCTATAGATATTTGGAAGAGCTAACGGTTAGGATGCAGGAAGCTGGTTATGTCCCAGATACAGGATCTGTTCTCCATGATGTAGAACAAGAAGAGAAAGAGTCAGTTTTACGTGTTCACAGTGAGAAGCTTGCTGTGGCTTTTGCGTTCACAGCTCCAGGAACAACAGTCCAGGTAATCAAAAACCTCAGAGTGTGTGGGGACTGCCACCAAGCAATCAAGTTGATTGCCAAACTTGTGGATCGAGAGATTATTGTGAGATGTGTGTCCTAGATGCCAGATCGGCTGACACATTCCTATACAAATCTAAGGGCAAAATTATAATTTTGACTATAAATGAATAAAAGGGTTATTCTTCTATCACATTGTGTACATTGTTTCTGTGATACATCCTTTGAGTTAGTGGGAATGTTAATTCATATTTTTAAGAATTAAAAATTTAAGA
>KE511480.1:0-15333 GCA_000441515.1 Elaeis oleifera | reverse complement strand
CATCAATCATACTGCTATGGCTATAGACTTAAGGACCTAGCCTCTTAAATCTTATAGGACTACTTTTTTTTGCTAAGGTCGATAGATCCCATCTTGATGCACATCCCACTCCTACAGTAGACCAACTGTCGCCAACATCCACTACAAGAACTCTTTGAGACCCATATTGATGTGTCAGTCAAACTCCAGCAGCTCACTGTGAGCAGTAGTGTCATCTTAGGTCAAAGATCAATCATACAACTACAACATCGAAAAATCACTAACAAGTGAGCAGACATCCATGTGACTTCTCGTGTTGGTCACGCTCAGTGCTAGTTGTTCTCTAACAACCACCTGCGCTCTCGCTCCAATGTCTCTACATTACAGACTCGAGACCCATATATCCAAAAGAAGAGATTCTTTCACTGATTTATCCAGATCAATCACCATCTCCATGATGATCCTATGAGCAGGAGTAATTTAGGAATCAACCATCAATGATATATGCCTCAAATTCTCAACTCTTTGAGAATATGTGTCATCATCTTATTAATCCCTTGGATGATTCATGGATATATAGATATGAATTATAATATAACTGTCCAATAAGTACAAAATCATATCCTAGAGATATGAAATATGTCAGTCAAGATTGGCTTCTCGGGCATATATCCAACACTAGGGTTGGTTGAGCCACGCTCGGATCCGAATGCAGTCTGTGTGGATTTTAGTATCCACTAAAGAATTAATATAATTTTTTGAGTTGGAGATAGAAGCTACCAATTCATACAAAATAGTGAGAGAACCTTTAGACTAAAGTCCATACCTTTATGATTAAAAGTAATTCATATACTAATGAGTTTTATTTTTCTTTCAATTATGGCCAACATACTATCCTTCCATTTGCTGTTGGATAGTGACAAGCTTATCGGACCCAACTTCGATAGCTGGTATCGAAAGTTAAAGATTATCTTGAAGCATAAGAGAATTCTGTACATCCTTATGGATGAGGCACCTGAAGAATTTGCTACAATGCTCCTCGTGCTGCGAAAGATACTTACCTAAAGTGGCTCAATGATCGCACGACTGTACGTTGAGTGATGAGGGTAGCCATGAACGATGAACTTAGTGGTAAGTTCGAGGATGCACAGTCAGAGAAGATCATTCAAATGTTGAATGAGTCCTTCAACACCCCTGAAGATGCAGAGAGACATAAAATCTTCTACGCAGTGTTTAATATCTGTATGTAAGAGGGAGCTTTAGTCATCGATCATGTACTGTACATGATTGAGCAGATTGAATGTCTGAACAAATTTAGCTACCCTTAGGTAAGGATGCTATCTTTAACTCATTACCGAAATTCTACCTACCCTTTCTCAGTTATTATAGAATGACGAAGCCTACAGTGAACTACCATGATTTGCTAGGGTTGCTGTAAACTTTTAAGAAGAACCACCAGCTCTACAAGGAGTCGATGCACAATATGGGAGGTTCATCTACAGGTCATCGATCTTCTAGGAGAAGAAAGAAGACAAAGGTGTAGAAAACTTATGCTGTCGATCCTAAGCAGAGCAAAATATTGAAAGTCAATAAGAGCCAAGTGAAATACTTCTTCTGTAAGAAGCTGGATCATTGAAAAAGAAATTGTCCTGCTTATGTAGCCTCCCTTGATGCAAACAGACCGAAGAACAGGAGAAAAAAGCAAATGGTTGCTTTGCAAGGTACTTATATGATAACTCTTTATAATTTTCTATTTGTGATACTACTATCTAGATATTAGATATCGAAAGTTTGATTAATATATGTAATTGTTACAGGGACTACATGTAAGTAGAAAGTTTCAATAGAGTAAGTAGTTCCTGAATGTTGGAGATGGAAGCCTTGTTTCAGTTCTGGCTTTGGAAACTTTGCAGCTTTTTTTCGAGTTTAGTAGTATCATGTTAGATGATTGTCATTATTATCCTTCATTTTTTATGAATGTCATCTCTGTAGGCTTTTTGGTCAAATTTAGTTTTAAGTTTATAATAAAGGATGATTTTTGTGATATCATTATGAATGATACTGTAATTATGCGAGGACAATTAAGACATGATATATACATAATATCACAAGCTATTGGTATAATATACACATCCAGTAAGTATCCTAAATTAGATAATATTAGTGAATCCTACCTTTGGCATTGTAGACTTGGTCATGTGAACAAGAATAAGATTGATAGTTAATCAAAAAGCATGTCCTTGAAATAGATGATTGTGAATCATTACCTATCTATGAATCCTGTCTGTTTGGTAAGATGACTAAGTTACCTTTTAAGAAAAATATGAAAGAGCCAATGATGTCTTAGGTCTAATATATACTGATGTATGTGGATCTATGAACATAAGTGCTAGAGGAGGATACTACTACTTCATTACGTTTACGGATGACCTATCGAGGTATGGGTATGTCTATCTTATGAAGCATAAATCGGAATCATTCGAAATATTCAAACGATTCCATAGTGAAGTAGAGAAACAAACTGAGAAGAGTATTAAGACTTTTTGATCAAATCGAGAAGGTGAATACCTCACCAGTGACTTTCTGACATATCTTGAAGAGAATGAGATTCTCTCACAGTGGATCCCTCTTGGAACACCACAACATAATAGGGTGTCAAAAAGGAGAAATCGAACCTTGTTAAATATGGTCTGATCCATAATGGGTTTTACGAGTCTGCCAATCTTCTTTTGGAGATATGCTCTAAAAATTGCCTACTACATTCTGAATAAGGTGTCGAGTAAGTCTATCGATAAAACTCCATATGAGATATGGACTGGGCGTAAGTCGGTGCTCTCACACCTTAGGGTCTGGAGGTATCCAGCTTATGTCAAGTGTTTAAAGATAGATAAGCTTGGACGTATGTCTGATAAATACTTGTTCGTAAGATATTCAAAGAAAATAAAGGGTGTACTACTTCTACCTCACTGTAGAGCAAAAGGTGTTTGTCAGTAGCAGGGTAGTCTTTTTGAAAAAGGGGTTCCTTAGAGAAGGAACTAATATCTATAAAATTGAACTTGATAAAGTTCAAGAGGTGGAAGGACCGACACACACAGAATCAAATTTGATTGGAGAATCGAATCTAGAGCCAATAGAGGCATTATTGAGGAGATCCGATAGAGTACCACATCAATCAAATAGATACTATAATTTTTGATCCGGGATGGTGATCCCATCGAACTTGATGAGAATGATAAGGATTTGATCATTTATATAGAAGCCATGTAAAGGCCCAACTCTCAAAAATGGCTTGAGGCCATGAAGTCCGAGATGGAGTCCATGGAGATCAATGGTGTATGGAACTAATTGATCCATCCGAAGGGATAAAACCCATAGGGTGCAAGTGAATTTTTAAAGAAAAGAGGAGCGGATGGAAAGGTAGAGACCTATAAAGTCTATCTAGTTATCAAAGATTATCGTCAGCATTATGGTATTAACTATGGTGAGATGTTCTCTTCTATGACAATGCTCAAGTCCATCCGGATTATGCTTGCTATAGCTGCACACGTAGATTATGAGATCTGACAAATGGATGTCAAAATCATTTTTCTTAATGAAGAGCTGGAGGAAGAGGTGTATATGATATAGCTTGAAGGGTTCACATCCACAGACAAGTCGAAAGTGTGCAAGCTAAATAGGTCTATTTATGGACTTAAGCAGGCATCTAGGAGTTAGAATATACATTTTGATAAGGTGATCAAAATGTATGGCTTCGTTTGGAATGAAAAAGAGCCTTGCATCTATAAGTGGGCTAATAATTCTATAGTCATCTTTCTTGCACTGTATGTGGATGATATACTGTTGATAGAAAATGACATCCCAGCTTTGTAGAGTGTGAAGTTGTGGATCTCATCACAGTTCTCTTTGAAGAATTTGGAAGAAGCATTCTACATCCTTGAGATGAAGATCTATAGGGATAGATTTAGAAGGTTGCTTAGATTATCCCAATCCACATACATCGATACCATATTAAACAGTTCAACATGAAGAATTTCAAGAAAGGCTATCTTCTGATAGGGCATGAAATTACTCTCTCCAAGAAAGATTATCCGACAACTCCTGAGGAGAGAGAGCGTATGAGTAGAATATCATATGCTTCGATAGTGAGATCTATCATATACGTCATGACATGCATAAGACCAGATATGGCCTATTCACTAAGGATAGTAAGTAGGTACTAGTTTGATTCGAATGAAAATCATTAGAAGGTTGTGAAGACAACCCTTAAGTATTTGAGAAATACTAAAGATCAATGGCTTATCTACGAAAACACTAATCTAAAATTTATGAAATATACTGATTTCAATTTTCAGTCAGATTGTGATACAGCAAAAGTATATCAAGCTACATATTTACTTTGAATGGAGGAGCTATTTACTAAAAGAGTTTCAAGCAACACACTGTGACCGATTTTATTTGTGAAGTGAAATATATTGCTGCATCGGATGCTGCAAAGGAGGTGGTGTGGTTAAAAAAATTCAACACCATGCTGAAAGTTACACCTTCTATTGATGGCTCTGTCTTGCTGTATTATGATAGCTTTTGTGCCATAGCTTAGGTGAAAGAATCAAAGTCATACCAGTGCACCAAGCATATTCTACATCACTATCATCTGGTACAAGAGATCATAGATCGAGATAATATCGAGCTTCAGAAGATCGATGAAAAGAAGAATCTAGCCGATCCCTTCATTAAAGCTCTCAGGATCAAAAAGTTCGATGATTTCAAATAGAAGATGGGTATAAGATACTACTCCGATTGGCTTTAGTCCAAGTGAGAGTTGTTATAAAATGTATCCTAAATCAATCATATGATGATTGAGTTTTTTATATATAAATTATTCATTAATAAATAAAAATTATTTTGACATTATTCATCATAAAGTTGTATCTTTTTTGTAGAACTCTTATATTGTGACAAAATCCTTAGAACTATGTTAGTAATCGATAAAGAAAGATTTATCATATAGTTCTTAAACATGTTCGTGATCAAATAATACGTCATTACAAGATGATGATATTTATCGAGTGGAGGTCGTTGTCTGCCATATGGGTTGGTTGTCCTCTTGACCAAAGAGTGTGGTGATACTGGTATGGCATACAGGTGAGATATAGGAGTACGTCGTCACTGAACAAGTGACTCACCTGCTGAGTGCTCTGCTGTCAAGAGCTGCTCGCATGGCGTATGGGCATAAGTATCCCTCAGATCTAAGATCACATAGTGATTGACAAGCAACTCACTGCATTTTAGTATCGAACTATCTGGATTTCTAATACTATGATGGAAGGCTACTGGGTACAGTCAAGTACTTGCAAAATCTATGTCTGGATCAAGATGGGATTGACCCCTCTGGATTATAGAAGCTGATGTATCACTGTATTTAATTAGTAAATTTTGGCTAGGATAATCCATGAGATAGATTTAAAAGGTTGAAATATAATGTGGATGAAATACTTAGGATTGATAGTTAACCCTAAATCAACCTAGAGCATTCAAGGTCAAAGGGATGAATTATGCAGTAACCATATGTATAGATTCTGAAATATTCTTTTATGATAATTTGACCTATCCAGACATTAGGAACCATTGCCAGATGGTATCTTTGATTAATGCAGGTTCCTGTGCTATCGACTTAGCATTCGAACCTATAGAGTCACGCACAAAAGTCAGACAAAGTAGAAAAGTATTGGCCTATGTTATATATCTAATTTGGAAGTACTTGACTTAATTGAACATATAGACTAACTTGATTGAGAATTAAGTTATGGATCAAATGAGATTGAAGAGTTGACTATGTCTACCTAGCACTATATATGAGGTTCAGGTTCAATCCCGAGGATGAATAATTTTGATCTATGATCTAAAAAGTCTATGAGAGATTGAATTTAAGTACTAATTAATATTAAATTAGATCTAATTTAATTAGACTTAATTGGGTTCAAAATTTTAAGTTAGATTCGATCCAAAATCTTAAAACAGTTTAGGATTGACAGTCTTTCGAAATTATTTCGAATCAGCTTCGAATTGGATTCAAATTGAACCCATTTTGGATGAGATCTTTAGAATCTTTTTCTCACTGGAACTCTCTCACTCCTTGGACGACCAGCACTTGGTATGGTGCTGGTTGTGGGCCATCCCACATAGGTGTGGGCATGGGTGCAAAGTGGACGCCATGTTGGGCACCAATTCTTTCTCTTGTAGGAATCCTTCTTTGTTAAGTTGTGGACTGATTCAAAGCTTGTTTGAATTAAGAGTCTTATACTTATTGGGTCATGAGAATCATGTATAAATAGAGTAAGTCTCTACCTATGGATGAATACCAATCAATAAGAGATCAATCAGATTGTGAGAGAGGAGAGAAAGAGAGAGAGACGTAAGAGCTTATGGGTGCCCAACCTCTTGGCGTGTCCTCCTCCTTGCCACCCCTCTTCCTCATGGCGTGGGCCATCCTTGGGTGTCCCCTTTGTTGGTGTGAGGCGTCGCACCAGCACCTCTCTTCCTTCCTTGGTGGCCTTGCGAAGGTGCATCAATCCAGAGATTCATCCCACTTTCCTGTAAAGCTTGGAGTGCTCCCGAAGTAAAGGGCCTACTGATCCAGGCCTACGTAAAGGTTGAATCCAGATTTTGAAGATTTGATCCATATTTCACTACTATCTAGATAAAGATTTGATCTTTAATAGTTGAAGATGTAGAAATTTTAGATGCAAGCCTGGTTTCTGCTGTGTAAGTTCTTCCACTCCCTTCACTATTATCAAGGTGTTTGATAATATATTAAAAATATATACAAATGCATATTATTACTTCTCCTTTTGTCAATTATTTGCTTAATGAGTATATTTGCATTCAGTGATACCACATTTTCTCTCCTTTTTATAGAAGTCTTTGATTTATGATATTAAGTTTCATATTATCTCTCCCTCTTAAGTCTTCTTTCTTCCCTTATAAAGTGAGCCTATTTTAATTAATCATTCCTCTTAAATTTTGAAGATTTTATGAAGTATTTAATGAAAATTTTAAATTTAATGATTTGAGATAAGTGTTTTATATATATTGTAGCTCAACTTGACGTATCCTTTTTATTTCAAATAGTGCAAATTAAGTCATTCAGATTAAGAGTATCATGATATAATAAAATAGCAAAATATAAAATATATTTTCAAAATATAAGAGCATATTTATTCAAAATATTAGAAACATTATAGAAATAAAGTAGAAACTAAATATAGGACCAATATTGATGAGTTTCAGTAAGTATCAGAGCATTATAATATGTATCAAAGCAAGAAGCACAAATATAGTAGAAATGAGGCATGCAAGAGCACATAAGGTATTGCAAAGAGTTTCATCAAAATCAATCTGCTCTACCACTATTTTGGTCCTAACTAACTTATTCACAAATTCATATTCATTCATTTTTAAGAATCTATTTTGTTCTAATTTCGGTTGAATCATGTTTCTTTCATACAAGGATAATTATGATCCAAGTTTCAGCTTCCTTGATAATTTCAAGTTTAAATCAAAATTATCCTAATACAAATTTATATTTGATTAATTAAGAAATCAAGTTTTGGTTTTGGGTATCTAAATTTTCTTAAATCTTTGTTGACTAGTGATTATCATTTCCTTAGGGATCCAAATTTTCTTGCTTCAAACATCAATATAGTTTTTAAGAGAATACGTGTATGCCATGTGTCCCTTTCTTCCACAATAATTACATTTTATGAGCAGGGTAGTAGAGTCGGTTATTTTATATCATAAACACACTTTTGCTTGCCTAGAATTAAATCTAATTTCTTCTTTCTATATATGAATTTTAAAAGCATAGTCTTTAAGTCTTCTATTTTTCATTTTAGATTATTATTTTCTATAGTTAACTTAATTTTCTTTTGAAAATACTTCTTTTCTTTAGCTAGTTTGGGGTTTATTTTCCTAAGTTCTTTATTGTTCTTTCCTAATTATTTTGATTCTAAAAGAAGATCTTCAAATGCATCTTATAATACATTAAATACAAAATTAGAATGCGATCTTGATTTTACCTCATCTTCTTATGTGATATATCATAAGTTATTTACCTTTTGCCTTTTTCCTTAGAGCTGAAATCTTTATTGTCACTCTAAGTTGTCTTCTTCTTATTTTTTTGTTTGGCTCTTTCTTAGTCGAAGCTTTTCTTTCTTCTTCTTCTTTATCATCCTAAGGAAGCTTCTAATGTCACACCTGGAATCCAGCATCCAAATTGGATACGTGATGACCATACACTCCCTAGGGCAAGCCTTAAAGAATATGCAAGGCCTATAAATTTTCTTAATTTTAACATCTCATGAATACTATCAATCTCAATTTGTAATAATTAATTCCATATCAACAAATATCAACCTTGTACAATTTACAAAACTCAATCATCTAGCTATTATTGATGGTGCTCTATCTAATCAATCATGATTTAAATCTTTGCCAAGTATAAGCATCCTATAACTCTTAAAAAGAAAAGAGGAGGAAGAGAGGTGGTGAGCTTTATAGCCTAATAAGTGTTAGAAATCACCATCTCATGGCGATCTGGCATGCATATAGAAATTTTAAACTAAAACCGTAGTGGAAAAAAACTTTCAAAATAACTTTTAAAACAATCAATATCGTTCTAGGACAACCATATAATATAACATCTCACCGTTATGCCAGGACAATCTTATGTCAGAATAATGTTCACTAGATTTAATCGGATCAAGCATGCATAAAAATTATATCTTAATTAAATCTAGGTATCATCGTAATATACAATACTAAAATCTATGCTAAAGTAAAGATCTGATTTTTATCTTTACGTGGTAGATCTTCACTACAACCTAATGATCTGTGGATATCTTCAAGATTTGTTGAAGTTATGATCTGATGATCTATGAATATCTCCAAGATCTATTAAAATCGTACAAGCGTCTGATCTCTATAGATATCCACATAAAACTGATCTGATAAGAAGATCTTGATCTCACCGAAGTGCTAGCTTCCTTGCAGAGATCACTCCCTGGATTGCTGAATCAATTTTTTTTAATTCTTTTCTCAAGAGAACCAAATAGATCTATAATAAAAAAAATAAATCTAATCTAATCTGATCTAAATTTTCTCAAAGAAATCAGATCTAATCTGATTTCTTTTGCCCTTTTTCTCTTCTCCAGAGAAACACAAGAAGATCTAAGAAAAGAGGAAGATGAAAGATCAAATCTCTCTTCCTTTGTTCCATCTAACTCTTGGATTGAATTTGGAGGAAAGGAGATGAATCAAGTATCCAATTCTTGGACTTGGAAGGAGGAAGAGAGGAAGAGAAGATGGACATCCAACACTTGGATGTTGAAGAAGAAAAGGAGAGAAGGTAGGCATCCTTCCAAAGACCCATGCCCATCTCATTTTTCTTGCTTTTGTGCGCTCTCATAACCCACGCACACACACCCTCTCTTTTCACACACAAATCTCTTCTTAAGAGATAAGGAGGCAGCCTTCTTAATCTCCACACACCTTAGGGTTTGTTGGGAGTCCAAGAGCACTTGGACTCGTGGAGACAATGTGTTTCCCTCCCTTCTCTCATGCCAAACATAAATTACCATAGCTTTTGGATGTGAGAGAATCCCCACACACTCATACTAATATAATAATATAATTTGAAATAACATATGAATAGTATCAAAGAAAATATAAGCCATGAAATCTCATGTCAAGTATCCAGTATAACTCAATATCGATATATAAAATATACATCATATACCATCGAATATTTAGCTTTTTAAAAAGTCAGATACTATACATATGTAATCAAGTAAATTCTTTTTACTTAATTATGATTTTATATCTTATCATCCACATCTTATTAACATGATCCGAATCAATCAATAGTTATCTTTAAGATCATGGACTAATCATAATCATGATCCCGTCCGTGACTGGTAAACCATACTAGTCATGATCCCACCTGTGGTGGCAAACTATACCAGCCGCTATCCTACCGGTAGTGGCAAACCATACTAGCCACGCTCCAATCCATAGTGGCAATCTCAAGTACCACGTTGCTACCCATGGTGGGGCTATTCTCAGTTTAATGTGGCTAGTGTTGAGAAATGTATCCCAAAACCAATCGTCTAACTTGTAGATGATTGAGTTTTATTATAATTACATATGAATTATTCAATAATAAAAGTTATTTAGCTTTGTTTATCATAAATTTTATATATTTTTATGTTTGAACTCCTGTGTTATGATGAATGTCTTTAGAACTACTTTTAAATGATAAAGAAGAATTTATCGTATAATTCTTAAATCTGTTCATGACCAAACAATACATTATTATGATGATAATTATATCAAGTGTAGATCATTATGTGCCATATAGGTTGGTTGTCCTTTTAATCAAGGAGTGTGGAGACACTACTATGACATACAGATGAAATATAGGAGTATATTTTACTGAATGTGATCAATTCTGAAGCACTCTACTATCAAAAGTAGCTCCAAAAGGATATGGGCATAAGTGTCCCTCCGATCTGAGATCACCACGGTGATTTGCAAGCAACTCTCTATGCTTTGATACTGAACTATCTGATTTTTTAATTTAGTGATGGAAGATTTTTTAGCACAGTCAAGTACTTGTGGAGTCGGTGTGTGAGTCAAGATGAGATTAACCACTCCAAAGTGTTGGAGATAATGCTTTAATATATTTCAATTTAGTAAGACCTTGGCTAAGGCAATCCTTATGAGGAGTCATAGGATTTATTAGGTTGAGACACAATAAGGATGCACTGATCATGAGTTGATAGTTTAACTCTAGGTCATCCAGAGTATTAGGATCAAAGGGATAAATTATATGGTAACCATATACGAATAGATTCTTGGATGTTGCTTTACATACATTCGTTCTATCCGAATATCGGGTATCATTGCTAGATGATCACTTCGATTGGTATAAAATTATTTCTATACTATTGATTTAGGTTCAAACCTATAGGATTACACACATTAGAAGTTTTTCTTCAATCATATGGCTAATCGATGATTGAGAATCATTCGAGGATAAAATCATCAATACGATTGATGATTAACCTTATGCAATAATTGCAATAAAATTATTTGCTAAGAGTTAGTAAAATTTAAAAAGATTAATTAGCAATTAGATTACTGATTAGCTCAATTTGATTGAGCATTAAAGTTTGGATCAAGTCTAATTGAATTAGATTCAATTAGGTCAAACCGATTAGGTTATATGATGACCTAATCGCTAAGGGAGATTAAGCCCTGATTTGATTAGGACTTGGATCCAATTAATTCTAATTGAGTTAGGATCAAGTTAGATTGAGTTCAATCACTTCTAATTAGATAGAGTCTGATTAGATCAAACTTTATTATGAATCTGAACCAATTTGAATTTTGAATTCAAAATTGAATTCAAATGCTTGAACTCTCTTGTGCCTCACTTCTCTTCTCCATGCCAATTCTCAATGCACAAAGCTAGTTTGTGCATGAGAAAAGCACCAACAAATGCCCATATCATTGCCAACTTTGCATAGTGTTTGATTGGTTTTTATTCAAATTCAAATGGTTTGAATTTGAAACTCTAATCCCCATCCTAATCCACCCTAACCGGCTCGCTTGGGAAGGACTTCTCTTTGTGTGACAAAAAGAAGGCCTTCCCCTTTTTTATTCTAGTGCTCTTTACCTTTCTTTGGCCCTTCTTTGGATTGGGATTGGATGTGGATCGGATCAGTTGAGTTTGAATTCAAAATGATTTTGAATTTGAAGTCAAACGAGTCCACATCTTATCCAATCTCTTTTGTTCGGCAACCATAAAACTCCTTAGTTTTGTGCGCCGATGGCTGAGGTTTTTCCACCATGAGAAACCTAAGAGAAAGAGGGGCCAAACCTCTATGAGGGCATAAGGATCTGGGGTGGGTTGCCAACTTGTTGGCGTGTGAATTTAGAGGAGTCTATCTCTTCTTAGGTGAGCCATTTGGATCTTAGTGCTAAGGGTTTTCAGGAGAGGGGAATCCAAAGCAGAGAAAGGTATTTCTCAACCTTTCTTCCATCACCTACATCCTCCATCAGTCCATCTTCAGCATCGAAAGGATTTGAGTTGTTCGAAGAAGAGATCAGATCAGATCACCATCAAATAGTCTTCGTGCGAGCTAGCACTCCTGAGATGGCTGATCATGAAGAGGACTTCATGTGGATGATCCATAGAGGTCGGACATCCTGTGTGGTTGCACGACATCGATCAAGACCTTAGATCGATGTAATCAGTAGTGGTATACATCGACCTACACAAAGGTAATGAGTTTTGAACTCATTAGATCAGATCAGATCTGATCTAATAGTTAGATCTGATCTAAGATATTGATGTGATCGATAAAAGTTTCTATTATTTTCAAACTTTAATTGCATCTTAAATCATGTTATAGATCCTGGCATCGATGTGATCGATAAAAGTTTCTATTATTTTCAAACTTTAATTGCATCTTAAATCATGTTATAGATCCTGACATGGTAGTTTAGATTAGATCTCCTGCATGTAATTTAGATTAAATTATTTAATCTAATCTGATTCTGCTATAAATTTAAAATTACATACATGAAACTACCTCTATTTCTTCAATTGGTATCAGAGCCATAGGTTGCATAACATGATTTTTATGCTCTTAAAATCTGAAATTTGGTTATTTAGATTAGATCTAATGATGTTTATATTCAGATCTAATTTTGATCAGTCTTATTCATGTTAGATTAGATCATCCTAGTAGCAAGTACTCTGATTGGGTTGGTCATCAGGCCTGTCCGATAATAAAGAAAGTAAGATTTAAAGGCTCTCTCTTCCTATTCGATGGAGTGCTCTTATGGTGTGTAGGGGTGCCATGTGATTACATCCCATGATGAAGAATACAAAGAAAAACTTACTTTTCTGCAAAATTCTAGATCTAAAAACTCTAAGATTTATTGTATATGATACAATTTGTATGAAAAGTAATAACATCTAATCTTTGTGATTAAAATTATTTAATTATAAAAATAAATTTAAATCATAAAGTTTTACATTAGATCTAAAATTTATTTATAATTGACTTTATTTAGTTTATGTGAAATTTTCAATATCTGAAACTTTGCAATAGTTGCTAGCACGCTTGCTAAGCCAACTCAATTTTGAACTAAGTCGACTCAGTCTCTTGGTTAGTCGGTCCAGTTTTAACTAAGTCGATTCAGTTGTAGCAGGCGGTTATAACAGGTTACTATTCATTTACAGTGAGTCGGCTAAGTAGTAGACTTAGTCGACCCACTATAGTGAGCCGGCTCAGTCCAAGGATGAGCCAACTCAATTTTCAGAACTAAAATTATGCATAAAATTTGATTAAAATTATTTCAAATCCAATCTAAACTCATGTTAAATTTAACTTAATTAAGAATTAAGGGTTGAATCAATTAGATTTAGAATTATGAATTAAAGATTTAATAACATTACATAAAATATGGGGACATGGGTTAGCTCAAATCAGGTCCTCTTAATTGGGTTAGATATAAGGTTCGAATCAAATGTAACATGGACTATTTAGAAAAATGATTAAATTTAATCTAAAGTTTGATAGCCTTGATCAGTGGTCATTAATTGAGAGCTACTCATCTAGATTGAGTCTATAATGAGTTAATGATATATTCCTCCCACTGATCTCACTTACCTGGCCAACATAGTAAATTATATTTTGATTAGATCGCTAAGTGATTCGAGTTGACCCATGCTAACTAAAAAATAGTATGATTGATTTAGGTACCCTTAGAATAACTTGTCTGTGGTCCTTTTCATGACTTGGTGAAGTCAGTAGAAGGATTTATGACTCATCGATTCGATCAGTTTGTCTCTAGTCTTCTTTGATCTGACTTGATGAAGTTAGTGGAAGAATTTTGATTAGCTGGACAATCTCTTCTCTTCTATTAAATATTTAATCAAATCCTCTAAATATTAAGTTCTTAAAATGAACAAGTTATGGAGATAACAAGTTCATAGCCTCCCATTAAGGTGAATGGTAATGGATCTATTATTTCAGATTGACATTGGAGGCACCTTATGTCTGGTGTTTCTCTGAATGATGAAATTATTATTCATTATATGATGACTCTATTATACTATTTGATGAATGGTTGGGTTGGCCAAACAATTCATGGGCCTGATTATTCATTAGTTAAAATAACTGAGTAGGATCATGTTAATAGTTGGACCTAATCAGAACTTTCAGTGGAGTCCTAACCTACTAAAATGAAACCTGAGGCAAAATTATTACTAAAATTATTTAAAATATAATTAGTTAAGAACCTAGCCATATATGCATAGGGGTTGGTCGAGCTACACTCAGATCCTTATACAGTCTGTGTGGATTCTAGTATCCACTAAGAAATTAAGATAATTTCTCAAATTGGAGGTAGAGGCTACCAATTTGTATAAAATAGTGAAAAAATCTTAAGACTAAACTAGAAGTCTTTAGGATTAATAATTTATATACTAATAGGTCTATATTTTTTTTCAGAAATGACTAGTACTTGTTTCTCTACTCACTGTTAGACAGTGACAAGCTTACAGGACCCAACTTCGATAGTTGGTATTAGAAGTTGAGAATTATTCTTAAGCACAAAAGGATTCTCTATGTCCTTATGGAGCCTACACCTGACGAACATGCGCCTAACGCATGTGATGCAGTTAAAGACACTTACTAGAAGTAGCTCAGTGACCGAACCACAGTGCGGAGTATAATGAGGGCGGCTATGAACAACAAATTTAGTAGTAAATTCATAAATTCATAGCCTGAGAAAATACTTCAAATTTTGAATGAATTTTCTTAGTAAGTTATCAATCCTCTAAGAGAGGAAAGAAGAAGGTACAGAAGTCTAGGACTGATTTGAGTCACGCAGAGTGCTTCTTTTGTAAGAAGCTCAGTCATTGAAAGAGGAATTGTCCTCAGTTCCTTGACCCAAACAGATCAAAGAGAAAGGAGCAATTAGTTGCTGGTTAAGATGCTTATATGATAACACCTAGTAATTTCTCTGTATGTGACATTACTATCTGGATATTGGATATCGAAAGTCTGATTCACATTTGCAATTCATTGTAAGGATTTCAGGTTAGAAGAAAATTTGAGAACAGCAAGAGATTCCTGAATGTTGAAGATGGAAGTCAAGTTCTAATCCTAGTTTTGAAAATTATCAAGCTTGTTTTGTTGGAAAATATGTCCCAAAAGCCAATCATCAACCTGTTGACAGTTGAGTAACCTTGTATTGTAATTGATTTGTTAATAATAAAAT
>KE511457.1:2730-14149 GCA_000441515.1 Elaeis oleifera | reverse complement strand
AAAAGATTTTTCCTGAGTCATCTAGGATTGAGAATACACAAGATGCGATCTCCTCTTACTAGGAGTGATTGATTCCATATTGACCTACTCACAACCTCCATACACATTCTACCATATCCAGAACACCCCGTATATATTTTAATACCATGCCTGGGTATGAACCAAAATATGGATTCATGTGCACAAGATTCCATGATGGTCTCAGATCTAAGGATCACTTGCATAACTCCTACTTAGAGAACCATCTTTGACATGAAAATAAGACTTCCATAAGATGTTCTCTTTCATCGAGTCAATTCAGTGGACTCATTTCCAAATGAGCACCCACATCCTACTACTATTAGTATCCCACACAAGTGGCTAATGAGATCTGCCACCCTCTCCATCGAGCATATATAGGATGTACCAGTCTATCCGAAATATTGATCTCCAACTCAATGCTCCTACGATCAGAAATATTTAAGATTAGGGTTTTAAGATTTTAGGTCTCTGTAGCATGACCCATTCATGTCTCCTAAAATCATTACCCTAATCTTTGGAGTTCATCATAATCTTTGTCATAATAAGAAGCAGTTAATATGATGAATCAATACCTCAAATAATAAATGCCATTTCATGAGTTGAAAAATTATAAAGAAATGTTCCATCGCAACACACTTACGATTGGCTCATAGGACACTCTTCTTTTAGGTCTCACTAGCATGACCTCATCATGACCCTAAAATTATTATCCAGATCTATGAGCTTCATTATAATCTTAAAAATAATAATAAGATGCAGCATATAATGTATTGAAAAGTCTATTTATTTAAATAATATTGCAAGAGTTTGAAAGATAAATAATAGAAAATATCCCATCACATCCCATATGTGATTGACTTATAGGGTATTATTCTTTCATATAGGACTACTTTTCTCAGCTAGGATCGATAGATTATATCTAGATATGCATCCTACTCCTACAGTGGACCAATTGTCATCAACATCCACTATAAATACTTATTGAGTCAAGATTTATGTGTAGTCCAACTCCAGCAGCCTCACTGCGAGCAGCTGTGACATTGTAAGTCAAAAAAATAGTCATATAACTGTAGCATCGAAAAAATCTCTAATGAGTGAGCAGACATCCATGTGATTTTTCGTGTTGGTCACACTCAGTGCTAGTTATTCTCTAACAACCATCTGCAATCTCGCTCCAGTGTCTCTATACCGTAGATTTGAGACTCATCTGTCTGAAAGAAGTAATCCATGTATCGATCTGTCTAGATCAATCACCATCCCCATGATAATCTTATAACCAAGAGCAATTTAAGAATTTAACATCAATGATACATGCATCAAATTCTTAACTTTTTGAGAATATGTATCATCATCTTGTTAATTCCTTGGACGATTCATGGATAGATAAATATGAATGAAATACAACTATCCGTTAAGTATAAAATCATGTTCTAAAATATGATATGCATCAGTCAAGATTGACTTCTAGGACATACATCCAACAATGACACTAGATAGCTGTGAAGAACATCCGTAGGTACTTGAGAAGCACTAAGGATTTGATCTTGATTTTGGAGGAGGGTTTGAGTTACGGGGTTTGAGGATACACTGACTCAAATTTTGCATTTGATACTGATGATAGAGAGTCTACATCAAGATGTATGCAATGTGAGAATTGGTAGATTGAAAGAGTTCCAAATGACCAATCATTATAGGAAGCTGAGTTAGTCACCGTTTCCAAAGGTGCTGGATAAGATCTTCTGGTCCAAGTAACTTTACTGCAAATTTGATGTCATGAGATGTCATCGACAATATTAGCACCATAGCCCTTAGTTAATGGAGCCTTAATCTCATCAGAATGCCCAGCATATGGAAAAGGGGACTTTAAATAATAAAGTGACTACCTCGACTTGGAAGATATCAAGGTGAAAGGAGTAGACCCAATGAAAATGTGGTGGACCCACTGACTAAGCCATTTAGCCAGCTAAAGACTGTAGTCCATATTGAGAAGGTGGGACTTATGTTTGGATAGATTGGCTTTAGATCAAGTGGGAGATTGTTAAACGTGTGATCTGAAAAGTCAATTATTGAATAACACATTATAATTTTCTAAAACATAAGTTTGTATTTGATTTATTGAAATTAAATTATGAGTAATTATTTTCATTCTAAAGTAGTATGTCCTAGAATCATTCAAGAAGTTAATGGTCAAAGATATATATTCTCAAAGAGTTGAGAATTTGAGACGTGTCATTATAGATTAATTCCTAAATGCTCCCAGTCGATGATCATCACAGGATGGTGATTGATCCGACTAGACTGGTGTACAGATCACCTCCCTTTTGGATAGATGGATCTTGAGTCTACAGTGTAGAGACACTAGTGCAAGAGTGTAGGTGGTTGTTAAAGAACAACGATACTGAGCCTAATTAAGAATGAGAGGTCACTTGGATATCTACTCACTTGTCAATGACTATCTCGATGCTGTAGTTGCATAAGTAGTTTTTTGACCTGCAGTACCTCGACTGCTCATAGTGGAGTTGCTATAGTTTGACAATACATAAATATGATCCTTAGTCATTCGGGGCTTTGCAGTGTTCATTGGCTATAGTAGATTTGCTGTAGGAGTAAGAGTGCACTTATAGGAGATCTATCAGTCTTAGTAGTTGAGGAGCAGTCCTATGTGACCTAAGAGATTGAGTCCTTAAGTCTGTGACCATAGTAGCATGATATTAGAAAGAATTTTCATATAATTCACGATTGGGCTTAAGCTAATTAATTTTGGCATATGATGGATGCTTAGGATTTGACGAGTTTTTGTGATCTGCATCATGTCGAGACTCTCGATAGAAGAACTCGATCATATAGTAACTACACTAAGGGGTTCATCTTTTATTTACTGGATTGCTACTACATATTGCTAGGTGTCACTGGTGGATTCTGAGAAATCACTAGAATCATTTTTGGATCAACGATCCTTGTTGGGTTGAGTTGGAACTGTTTTAGCCCATCGAAAAGAGTTTCGATAATACTATGATGGAGATCACAGTATGTCTTACTACCAGATAGAATAGAACCTGAAGGGTCACATACAAAAGGAGCATGACCAGGTCAAAAGCTTGGATCATAATCAAATTATCAATCAGATTAATGATTTGGATCAATTTGTAAGAGTTACAAATTTAGTAACCGCTAATTGTTAGCATGAGGAACTTAATTGCAAGTGTTGCAATACAATTAAGCCTGATTAAATTATGTATTAAATCTTAATTAATTTAAATCAAATTTAATTTAATTAAGCTTGAATTAACTTAAGGCTTATTAGGTTAATTATCCAAGTTGGACTTGGATTGTAATCCTGATTAGATCAGGTTTGACAGTCTTTTCGAATTTGATTCAAATTGAACTCAAATTGGATTCGAATTGAATAAAATTTGAAACCCTATCAAATTAAGAAACCTAAGCCCATTTTTTTGGGCTTCTCTCTCCTATTTCACATCAAAAAGAGGGAGGGGTGTGTGAAGACGTGTCCCCTTTTCTCCCTTACATGCATGAAAGCCGAAGGGGCATCAATAGTTAGCGCCCCACCTTTCTGGGACTCTCTTTCCTTATTGGACTTAAATTTATTTTTGAATTTGATTCAAACAAAGAATAAAATCAGATCTTATAAGGAAAGAGGTGTTGGGGTGTTATTTTTGTGCGACAAAAATAAGTAAAAGGGAGTAGGCGTGTGGTATTTTTAAGAAGAGATTTCTACCTTGCCGCAAGTCTCTTCTTAATGCCCTTCCTCCTTCTTTCTTCCATCTCCACACCCCATCTCCTCCTTAGATGAGATCTAGAGAGAGTATAGAGAGAGAAGAAGTGAAGGAAAAAGGTTTTTCTTCTCTTCTAGGCATCCTTAAATAGATCCCGTCAGATCAGCACGAAAAATTTGTGCTGCAGCCTTCTTCAAGTTCTTGAAGATGATCCAGAACTAAGCCAAAGAGTGAGGCTTGTAAGGTGCTCGCACTCTGGTGGCCTCGATGCTCTGATCAAATCATCTCCATATGGATACCAGTAGAGATCGGGCACTTGTGTAGCTATAATCGAAACCCAAATTTCTGACGGATCCGATCCGATAAGAAAAGAAAAGCACTTTCAGATAAGTGATCTGATCGCCACTTCTTCTTTTTTTTCTTTTTAGATCTGAATTTTATTTCATAGCATACTTAGAAAGATCCTTAGGTGATTGTAGGATTAGATCCGAGCATACTTTAGATTAAAATCATTTTAATCTTACCTTTCCGCTGCATATGTTTATGAGATAAAAATCAACATGCTAATCACCTAGAAATCCAACACCAGCTTGGCCCATGTTGCATGTGATTTGATCCAAGATTTTTCATAAGGTTCCTCACATGCATGGAGGCCCCGGGCCTTGATTATTGAAAGAAGGGATTGGCTGTCTATTGTGTGACATCTCCTCAACTAGTTCGGGCTACTATGCACTGGTTCTGACGCCAACATCATTGACAATGCCGATGGTCATGCTGGCAGAGAGATCGGTGAAACCATAGGCAAGGCTAGATGTATGGGAGGGCTTGGACTCAGGAGCTTGGAGAGATTAGTGAAGGCTAGACATGCGGAGGGCCTTAAGGCCATCCGAGGTGTGAGGCAAGCGCATGTGCGGGATCATGAGGCAGGGTGGTTAGGGTTCCCCATGGTGTCTCTTGCAGGGTCCTTGCCCCATTTTTCCTCTGACATTGGTATATGCATTACTACCCCAACATGACCATCCTCATAGCCACCGACAGCAGACGATGGAGGTGGTAGGGGTTTCTTGCCCCTCAATGAGGGAGACCAGCCATGGCGAAGGTGGCGAGGTCACCCAAGTTTTCATACTCCAAGCTGGTCTAGCCGTAGCCGCCCACACCGAAGAGGGAGGAGGTGCCGTCGGCTCCTGGCGGCGGGATCTGCCTCAAGTCCCTCCTCACCATAGATCACCCACATATGGGATGCCGGTGATGAAGGGGTTTGGAACGGAGGGCCCCACTGGCAGCCTTATGGCCATCGTCACCCACGTCGGAGAGGGAGGTGCTGCCGCCCACATCGAAGATGGTGCTATCAACTCCTGGTAGTGGATCTGCCCTAAGTCCCTCCTTGGTGGTCTTCTCAGTCCACGAGGGATTGAGAAGCTTTTTCCCTCTTTTTTTTGGGGCTTGGGAAGCTTTTCCCTTTTTTTCTTTTTTTTTTGGGGTTCAGAGCTCTTGTTTCTTTTATTACCTGCTTCAGCTTGGTACACCTTTGACCTCAGCTAGGGTGCTCGAAGACCCATAGTCCTGCAAGAAGAAATTAACACAATAATAAATGAGGGCTTAAGAGCCTTTATTGTAAAGATTTTGAATCACTGGCATCTCTTCTTCTTGAGCCTATTCTCTTTGAATGTCCTTGCTTCCTCCTTTTGGATCCTCCTAATCTTGGATGCTGCCATCTCCTTACTCATTTGGTTCCCCATCTGGATGTTATGATTTCTCTCCTTATCTGAATCCTATTAAAAATTCAAATTAAAGTTTGAATATGGACAAGGGGCAAAAATGATTCGAGAATCTAGGGATTCTCATAATCCCCTTGTTTAGATTTTGTCAATAATTTAAATTTCAAATCACGGATGGGGAGCAAGAAAGATTCAAAATTAAGGGACTCTCGTATTCCTTCCTAATTGAGATCTCCTCCCTGTCTGAGGCCCTCCAACTTCGAACCCGACTAGGATAGTCCCAAGGGGTCGTTAACTAAACAAACTAATCTGATCAGTGTATGACCAATTTGGAGAGGATTCGATTGACATCTAATCGACATCAGTCGATCTATAGATGGTCGGGTCTGATTTGTATTTAGCTATTCTATGAATGATCGGATCCGGTCGGTATTGAAGTAATGCAATAAAATTTTCCATTGAATATTTACTCCTTTCCATAAAGAGGCTTGGTCTTTCCTCTAGCACCAATTTGTTACGATAACAATCCATCTTGAAGTTGGGTTGGTTGGAGCTTGGTGGCAACTGCAGGTCGGCTATGGCTGAATGATGATAGTAATTGTTAGATGTATGTCCTAGAAGTCAATTAATGACTAACACATTTTTATTCTATGATCCATATTTGTACTTAAACTTTTGATTTAATCAATAAAGATAGGTTTCTTTTTTATTCAAATGTTATGTATCCTTAAATCATCCTTAGAATTAATGTTACGATATATATTCTCAACTATTGAGAATTAGAGGTATGTATGATCGATTCCTAAATTACTCTTGATCATAGGATAGTCATAGGGATGGTGATCGATGCAGATAGACTGGTGCACGGTTTGCTTCCTTCAGGATAGATGAGTTTCTAGTCTACAGTGTAGAGACACTGAGCGGCAAGTGTGGTTAGTTGTTATAGAATAACCAGTACTGAGTGTGACCATATAAGAGATCACATAGATTTCTATCCAATCATCAGTGATCGTCTCGATGCTATAGCTGTGTGACTGGTCCTTTGACCTATGGTGTCATAGTTACTCACAGTAATACTGCTGTAGTTTGACTATACATAAGCATTCACTCAACTATGAGTATTTATAGTAGATATTGACTTCAGTTGGTTGAGCTGTTAAGGTGTACATCTACATGGGATCTATCAATCTTGATAGAGATGAAAAGTCCTATAAAATTTGAGAAGCTGAGTCCACAAATCTATGACCATAGTAGTATGATTGATGAAAAAAAGAATTTATTTGGAATCACAATTGGACTTGAGCTGATCGGTTCTATCATATGACTGATGATGAGGTTTGATGATTTATCCATGACTTGCCATCTAGACGGGACTCATAATAGAGAAACTGTATTACACAATAACTACACCTAAAGATTCTTTTTCAATTCTGCTAGGTCACCACTACATATTGCTAGATGTCACTGATGGATTGTGAAAGCTCAATAGGATCGTTCTGGATCAATAATCCTTATCAAGTTAGAGTTGAATTATTCCAACCTACTGAAAGGAGTTTCAGTGATATCTTTGATAGAGATCATGGTATCTCTCACTACCAGATAGAATTAAATTTATTAGGTCACACATTAAAGAAAAAGACATGGATTAGTTAAAATTGAACTTATGAAGTACCAATTTATATGGATTTAGAAAATCCTATTGGATTTATGTTAACCTTGCTAGTACCTAGATGAACCCAATTTCTCTTGTAATTAATTTCTTATATGATAAACTTTAGTCAATTTCTACACTTAATTTAAATCTAATTGAATTTGATTCAATGGCCTCCAATGGTTGAATACTTAATTTATGACTTGGATTAAATCAAAAAAAAAATTCTTGATTGAAAATTCATCTTAATTTGATCAAAAACCCTTAAAGTAAATTTATGAAACCATGTAGGCTGATTTGAAAGCTTTTAATTGGATTCCATATGATGGGACGCCTGGCATTAGGTGTGGATGTGGGTCAAAGATGGGTGGCACCCCTTTCTACTTGGTCTAAGAGGTTTTAAGTTAGAACTTCTAATATGATTAGGAGGGATCCTAATTTGATTAGGATATTTTTATGTTGTCTATTTAAAGGACCCTAGCCCTTCCTATCTTATCATCACACATCCTCTCATCCTTGCCGCCACCCTTATTATACCCAACACCTCCCCTCCTCTTCCTCTCTCTAGCCCACACCCTCTCTCTCTCGGCATCCTCTCTTGGATCTAGGAGAGAGGTGGGGGCATCTCCTTCCTTGGTGTCAAGGGTTGGCACCAAGGATCTTGATTTCTTCTTCTTCCTCTCAAGTTTGTTGGGAGCTAGTTATGACCACTTCTTATTAGTAGTTCTTCTTGATTAGTTGAGGGATCAAGAAAGGTTCTTGGTTTCTTCAAGAATCAAGAAAGAAGGATTAAAAAGGTTAAAAGGTTGATCCCTATCTAGGCTTGGTTTAAGCTAATTTAGGCTTTGAGTTCAAATAAATTGTATCAAAAGGAGCCTATCCAAGTCAACTCTATGGATACCTGTAGAGGCAGAATGCTTATGCTGCTGATTCAGAATCTGGTCAACCTTAGATCTAGTGATTGAATAGGATTCAGTCCCTATTACAGATTTGAAGCAAAGAGAAAGTGATTCAGATATGTGAATTGATCATAGATTTTTTTTCATCCTAAAATTAGTTTATATTAATTTTAGCATATGAACGAAATTCATAAATACTTTCATATGATGAATGCATATTTATATTAAAATTATTTTAATCTAAGTTTTCATTATATTTTGGATTTAGAAAAATTTTTGAAATCCACATGCCAAAGTGCACCTGTAGAAAATTCAACAATGGTATCGGAGCCACATGTTCATATGTATGAAAGTAGTATAAAAATTTTGAAAATTATTTTAAAAATTTGATTTTGATTCATACATGTGATGCATGTGCTTATGTTCTGATCTAAAAAGTGTTTGTTCTGATTATTTTACATATGTGATATATGAAAGTATATGTAGGTTAGAAATTAAATTTCTGTGATCTGAATTTTTCATGTATGCGATATATGATGATATATTTAGATCTGAAATTAATTTTTAAAAATTTAAATTTTTTATATATATGATATATGATTGCTTGCATGTTTTATATAATAAATTTAGATTTGATAATTATTTTTATGATCTAAAATTAGTGTGTGCATGAATCATTCGGCATGGATAGTTTTGTATTAGGATTGCATCTTAGGTTATGATTAGATCATATTGGATCAAAATTGATGTAGCTATTGATCAAACCAAGTCAAATATTAATTTAGATTAGATCAATTGAGCTAGTGATTCTATAAGTGTTGTAGATTGAGTCAATCAAACCTCATATACAGAATCGAGTCAATTTAAAGACCTAATTTGACTTTATGGCTCAAATTCGATTGACCTAAGTTGACTAATTAAAATCAATAAATCATTTAATGTCTAAGATAAGTCTCGATCGGTGGTTTATAATTGGAAAGCTACTCACCTAGATAATTTTACCTATGATGAGTTAATGGCATACCCTTTTACTGATCTCACTTATCTGACCAATTGGATGATTGGGTTCATTAGTTGCTAAGATGCTTTAGTTTAGCCTATGTCAGTTAGATCGGTCATGTGATGATTGATTAGATGAGATCTAACCTAAACCTCCCTAATCAATATTAAGCCTTATGGTCTTCCACTATTGTAGAAGTGTGGACGTGCTACTGGAGTTGATGGTTCTCGACTGGTTATAGTAGTTCGGTTGCATCGAAAACATGCAACCACTCTACTAGCAAAGAGTTACTTCAAGGTGAAAATGGGGTTGGGCCCAATATATGTTATCTGAGGGACTCAATGATGGCTTCACACCTACTTGTGAACAGTGGGTCTGGCTTAACTAAGAAGTGGGACAATATGTGTTATCTAAGCTCATATGACTTAGAGACCAAATCACTGTAATATGCTTAGAGAAGTATTTAGGTAAACAGTTGCCTACGCATCAGTGTGCATGTCACCAATAGCTTTTAGGTGAGGTGCATGGCATTGTTGGGACCACAGCACCCATTAGAAACCTTGCATTAGTCGTGTTGGATTTTTAGTTTTCATCTGAAGAGTATCGAAATTTGAAAAAATAATGAAAATCTATTTATATCTAAAAGTCTCTAGAATAAATATAATTTTAAGTACAAATATCTAACTAGAATATCTACTCTCGCAGATAAACAATGTTGGCCTCTAACCCATTAGCCCACATCCTGAAAACCAACTATCTGACTGGTACAAATTTTAAGAACTGGCTCAAAAATCTCAGAATAGTTCTGACATTCGAGAAGATTGGGTATGTACTTGATCAGGATGCCCCAACTTTACCAGCCCATCCTATGTGAGAAAATCGGATAGGATGCATGTATAGATTTCAAAAACTTTTCAATCGCAGTGGAAAAACAATCGGGTTAAACTCTTTGACCCCACATGCATTAGATCTCATCTAATCCTACCCAAGTCCAGGAGTAAAGATATGCATATAATCTGAAAAATAAATAAAGATGAGATCAAATCTTAATATCTTTTTGTGGGTAGAAATTCACCGCTACCGATGATCTTAAGTTCGAAGGTCTTTAAGCCGCACACTTGTTCGGCCTCTAAGGTATCCACCGAGATCAACCTTGAATCCTTCTTCTCGTGTTAGATCCTTTTTTTTTAAGAAAGATCTATGCCTCTTTGAACCTTGATCAGCAAATAATCTAGATTGCAATTTCAACCTTTGAACTGCAACCTTCTTCTCCTCGTTTCTTGTTGTAGAAGAACAACTCCTCACCTCTTGGCATGTAGAAGGATGGGATGCCCAACTCTTGGGCATTGAAAGAGAAGAGAGAGAGGGTGTGGCATGGAGAGGAGAGAGGGAGGGAGATCTAGTTTTTAATCAAAACAACTAACTTATAAAATCTTAGGAGACCTTCTCTGTATATAGATCTTATCTCATAAGGTTCTTACCTTTTAATCTAATTTCTTCTAAGAAAATCAAACCTAAATGGAAAGGCCATCACCTCCTTTGGCAAGTAGATGGGGCACCCCAGTCAAATATGGCAGACTGAGTGGGCGCCCCTTAGCAAGAAAGGAAGGTGGTTGGCGCCCCATTCTAGGGTTTTTATGCAAGAGCGGGGGCATGGCCCCTCTCTCTCTCTCTCCTTCCATGCCTAGCGACAAGAGGAGGCGGGCCCCTCTTATACTATCCAAGGGGTTGGCACTCCTTCATCCTACCAAAAAGGGAGGAAGGCACCACCACATCTTTCCAAAATTTTCACACTACATTAGGAGATAATGAGGAGATAATAAGGAGATGATGAGGGAATAATTTAGCCAACTTATCGACTTAATCCAATCTTCTTGGGCTCACAATTAGGCACCCAACTAAACCCTGATGGATTTAGGTTCGGTTCAATGCAATGGACTTGATCCAATCGAAGTTCTGAGAAGAATTAGGTTTAACCATATGCAAGCATGGTTTCTTAAACCTAATAGGATTTTAATAAATCCTAATCCAATTAGAACTTCATAAGTCCAATTAGCAAATTCAAGATTAAATCCCTTAATATGTGACCCCATAGATTCTATTCTATCTGGTAGTGAGATATATTATGATCTCTATTACAATATCATTGAAACTCTTTTCAATGGATTGAATAATTCCAACTCTACCCTTCGAGGGCCATCGATCATCAAAACGATGCCTGATGAGTCCCACAATCCATCAGTGACTCTTAGCAATATGTAGTGGTAACCCAATAGAGTGAAAGTATGAACCCCTAGGTGCAGTTATCGTATGATTCAGTCCTTTTATCGTAAGTTTCGACTTGATGGAGGTCATGGAGAACTCGTCAGACCCCATCATCAGTCATATGCTAGATT
>KE511442.1:15269-26948 GCA_000441515.1 Elaeis oleifera | reverse complement strand
ATAGTATTATATTATTATAATATTGATAATAATATAGTATATTATATTATAATATTATATTATAAGATCTAATATAAATATTATTATATATTATATTATATTATGTTATATTATTATTATGATATATTATATTATTATATTATATTGTTATTATTATTATAAGGTTAAGAGTATATTAGAAATAAATTAAAAATACTACTTTTCTGATTGATGGAAAAATGATTTAGCCACCCTCTAGATAGATAAATTTTTCTCTATTTTATGGGTAAATGCTATCCAAAGGAAAGTAATATATCCATCTTACAAAGCATGAGAACATGGATAAGTTGGTCCATGAAAAAGTTGATCAATTTTTTTATGATGTTTATTCACAAAAGAATAAGCCCTAAAGATTGATACCCCCAAGAAGGTGCAGCCAAAATACTAAAAGCTAGCCAAGAAAATGTGGCATAGATCCAAGAGAGTGAGAATTACTAGTCTATGATAGGGACTTAGTGAAGTAGAGTCTAAAGATGATAGTTACATCCATCTTACCGCTATTCATAATATGGAAAGAATGGCATAGTTGTACCTCTTTCCAATATCCATGATGTGGGAGAAGTGGGATAGTTGTACCTATCTTCTTCCTACCAATAAATGTAAGAGGAGGGATAGCACCACCGATCATGTATGGCTAGGGCTAAAAATGAGTCGGGCTAGTCCAAGCCATTCTCCTATCTAAGCCTGGCCTAAAATATTTTTTTTGACTTTGGGTTGGGCTTAGGCCCAAAAAATGTTACAAATTAAAGCTGGAGCCTGACCTAAGCCCAAGCCTAAGGTTGACCTAAACCTAATTGGTCCACCTTAATAATCTATTCGGCCAAAAATTGGGTGGCCTAAACTTTATTAATGTTTAATCTTCCAATTTTTACTATAGAAGATCTACCAAGGCACACAATGTGGTGAAGCCAACTATAAAACCTACCTAGCATGCTTTAAACAACTACACTCTGCCTAGATTTCTCGTAACTACTTTTCTCTCTCAAAAGGCAAGTACCAATTCCAAACCGAGCAGTCATCCAACCCTTCTTCACTTCACAAATTGCACCCTCTTTTCTACTTCGTGGATGTTGAACCTTATTTTGTCTAGGCTTCCAATCCCTCCATCTCCCTCGATTATGCCCTCTTCTGAGGTAATTCCGCCACCAATTACCTTGATCCAAGAACCGACCCACCTAACACCAATCTACTTGACCAAATGCTAGACCCATGGTGGTGATGTGGCGAAGTTAGCATTCTAAAAGTCTGATTGGACATCATTGAGGCAAGATAGCGAAACATTGGCGATCTAGACCAAATCAGGATGAACACATACAATGCAGCAACATACAATAGGAATTTGCCACAATAGCTCTCCAAGCAGCCACCAATGGGGATGCTAGCATGGCAAGGATAGTGATACTGATGTTCACTTTCGACCTCTACAATGAGAACCAGAAGCTCAAGCTAGGTATAGAGCAACACTATGGGATACTATCCAAATGGGACAAAGGTCTACAAGGTGGACCTCATTGGTTGGAGGCAAGAGATGGCATGAGGTTGCTATTAGCACCAGTGAACACAAGTTGTGCAAGGGGAAGATCTAGTATGTGCTTGGAGGAGGGGTCGGAAAAAGGTTGAATAAGATGGAGGCAGACCAATGATCGGCTATAGGAAGCAGTGGATGGGTGAAGGCCTGAAGCCATAGAGGTAGATATTCGAAGATTGGAAAATGCTAGAACTCTAGCTAAACAAGACTTAGGGATTGAAAGTGCTCAGAACTTCAAAGTGAAGATGCTAGCAAACCCAAATTCATAAGCAACCAGGTGAAACCAAACTTCCTTTGGGCCCTACATCAGTGGATCTGGTATGGTCAAACCACATCATATGTAAACTTTTCAGGCTAGATCTCAGGCCATGTATCGAGCTAGCACTAGGCCTAAATATGATCTCGAGCTTAGACCAGCTCAAAAAATATATGGGTTTAATTTGATCCCAAACATGGTCCAAACTTGGTCGAGCCAAGACCATAGCCCAAACCTAAATTGGCCCAGCCAATGGGTCGCGGGCTAGCCTAGGCCTATTTTAGCCCTATGTGTGGCAACAATGGACCATATAGCATATAATAGTAAGGACAAGTATCTAAAGTAAGTAGTATAGCTTTTATCTTATCAGTTACAAAATCCACTTGTAAGTATCAAATTGTAATGTTGAGAGGACCTTCCAATGCATCAATGAATCTAATTATTTTAATTATCTTACTTCATCATTATTTTCTTGCTTTTACTATATTATCATAATATACTTTTGATTAGCTAATATAATGTATAAGAAGATATGATAGTGTATATTGCACTATAGTACCATATTATCAAAAATACACTTTTCATTATTTTATGTTTGTATACAATGCATCTTTATATTACCTACAATGTTATGTATTATATTATCATCACTTGTATAATATAAGATATTATATTAATATATTAATGTATCAATATATATTAATATATATGAACATGGTATGCATTTTGCTTATGATTAATATAATATGTCTTATTATATTGATAATATTAATAATATGTATCACAAAAATGTTTATTATATAATATTAAATTTTAGTAAATGCCTTCAATAATTCTACTAGTATTAATCATCAAATATAAAGTAAGGAGTATTTTAGGTTTAAAAATACTATAGAGGTTTTCGAGAATAGTAATCTAGACTGATCTTGTAGGAGTTGATGTAGTGCTCCCAAGTCTTAGGAGCCCATAGGATGAGCTATGGGTTTGGCTCAGGGATTCTAGGGCCGGTTTGGGCTCTAGAGCTAGGTCAGGTTTGGGCCTAGGGTGGAGGATCGGCCTCCACGGGCTCGAGGCTCAGGGGTTTGGGTCTTAGGGAGGGCTAATCTAGGTTTGGATCGGGTTTGGATCCATAGAATTGAGAGCAATCTCAATTGGGTTAGCCTAGGGAGTTTTTGGGCTTGGGTTTGGTCCATATATTTTAGATATGTATATTTGTATATGTAACTCTAATTTATAAGGAATCAAAGAGGCTTTTCTCCCTATCTCTCTCTCTCTCCCTGGGTTTGAATAGCATCTAGGGCAGCAAGAAAGCCACCTAAGAGAAGGAAGAAAGGGGGGTGCGCGTGGGGTATCTACGCGCGCCCCTTGGAGCGCCAAGAGAAGGAGCGCTGGATCCTTTTCTTCCATATGGTTTTAAGAAGATTTATTCCCTGGTTGTGCAGCCATCTGGAGTCCCAATACTCCAGGAAATCCTATGTGAAGAGGCGTCTTAAAAGGATTATCCAAAGGGGAGGAAGTTGATGCCAAAAGAGAAGTCCTTCTTGAGAAGGACTCTTGCCGCCACAAGCTTGCTGTCGATCTAAGATTGTGCACCTCTATTCTTCAGTTTCTCTGAGTTTTCCATGGTAAAAAGCACCTGAAGCATGTGGCGAAATCAGAGAGGAAGAGTCCAGGTGAATATGGGCTCTGGATAAGGGTAGTAAGGGCAGGAACGGGAAGCCCTAGGCGACAGGGTTTCTAGCTCCTAGGTGTGCAGGCAGTCCAAGATTCCATCAGGATTTTCATGAGAATCAGAAGGCTTCTTGATCTGATTGTCTGCTGTAAGAATAGGTTGAAGTCCCTTTTGAGCCTTAGAAGATGGAATCATAAATCCTTAGGTTTGGGATTTATACATAGAGCAATCCGAGCTATGCAGTCCAGATCTGTGCAGAGATTTTGCGCAGCAGTGCTAGGGCTTGAGTTTGCTGGCCCCACAGAGCCCGGATCAACATGGGCTCTTGTAGAGAGGTTCATCGCTGGTCTCCTCAGGTCTATGTAAGTACATGATATCCTAACAATTGGTATCAAAGCCGGGTGGAGCATGGAAACAAGGAAGAAGTCACAAAGGTTGCAAAAATCAGCACACCTAGTCCACGGTATGCCTTGATTCACTTTCATTTTTGTTATGGTTTGGCCAATCGGGAGCAGCAGGTTGAAGGTGGAGGTTGAGAGGCTTGATGGGAAAGAAAGTTTCTTGAGGTGGAGATTTAGGTGGTAGGGTTTCTAGTCCAACTTCAGTTGGATCAGGTCTTGGAGGAAGAAAGGCTGAAGGGTGTGATGGGTAGACGATAGTATTCTCTGGGGAACATGGGCAGCAAGGGGCTGTTTGGTGGATGAGGAGTGTTTGGCATGTATGGCGCACTGGAGGAGAGGTTCTCCAAGGGGTAATGATCAAGGTAGAGTTGAAGAAGCGACTATACAGCCTTCAGATATAGGAAGGCGGGGAAGTAGTTGGGGGCATTCAGGGGTTCATCCAGAGTATGAATTTGCGGAGCCTTGGGTGATGGATTTGGCTGATCCATGGAGTGTCGTAGCTGGTTCAGAACAAGAGGAGGTCCTCTGGTGGTTTTGTAGGTATCCATGGAATGCAAAAGGTTCAAAACGGCAGCAACGATGATGGAGGTTCAGTAGGAGGTCCAGCAGGACAGGACTAGATGGCTGATCTTGGATCAGATTTTAACTTCTGTAGGGCACCAAGAAGAGTTGCAATTCAGGTGGAGCACCGATCAAAGGTGCCTCTACATGTGGAGGATGGTTTGGCACAGGTTTAGAGCTAAGGGGTGTAGGGATAGGTGTCTGATTCCAGCACCAGCGGCGGTGACGCATTGCATGGATTTATGCGAGATTGTGGGCACCATGGATCAAGACTCTAAGGAGATGGTGTCAGATGCAGTGGTGGCAGCAGGAGAAGACCCAGATACCTATGTGGGGTGGTGACTAGCCCAGGTGATGATAGGTGGGTTCAATGCATGCCAAGGGATCTACAGTTCCTCCAGGAGAAGCTGAAGCAATGGTTGGTGCAGAGGCAGAAGAGAATAAAGTGTTAGGATGGAATTTCCTAGGTTCAGTCACTGGATTTTGGAAGAGTTGGATGAGCTCTTGAGTTTCGGAGGTACCCACAAGATGTCGAGGTATCCGAGATGACTTCGGAGGCATCCACAGAGTGTGGAGGGTCCAAAGGGACAGCGATGGTGATCAAGGTGTAGCAGCAGACCCAGTAGTGCAACGTTGGGTGGTTGGCCTCAGGTGACTTGTTACAGAGTCGATTTCTGCAGTATCAAATGGACTTTGGATTTAGGTGGAGCACCAAGCAGAGGTGGCTACATAGGTGGAGAGGATTTTGGTTGCAGTGAATGCTGATCTAAGAATGCTGTGATTTCTCCAAGGAAGTTCAGGGCAAGTGATGCAGCTGCCTAGCAGAAGGGAGTCTACAATTTTTAGGGTGGTGCCAAAGAGCAAGTCAAGATCTTCAGTGATGGAGGCGGTCATCCCAGAGGTCTCCAAGGGCACGCAAAGCCTAAAGAAGGTTGGCAGGGCAAGGGTCGCACAAGGAGCTATCAGGGCATGCAGAGACAACAGGATCGTGCAAGAGGACATTGCCAGATTTGCCAAGACTAGGGCCACCAAGGTGGAGATTGTAGGAGTTGATGTAGTGCTCCCAAGCCTTGGGAGCCCATAAGATGAGCCATGTGTTTGGCTCAGGGATTCTAGAGCCGGTTTAGGCTCTAGAGCTAGGCCGGGTTTGGGCCTTGGGTGGAGGATCGGCCTCCACAGGCTCGAGGCCCAGGGGTTTGGGTCTTGAGGAGGGCTAATCTAGGTTTGGATCGGGTTTGGATCCATAGGATTGAGAGCAATCTCAATTGGGTTAGCCTAGGGAGTTTTTTGGGCTTGGGTTTGGTCCATGTATTTTGGATATTTATATTTGTATATGTAACTCTAATTTATAAGGAATCAAAAGAGGCTTTTCTCCTTATCTCTCTCTCTCTCCCTGGGTTTGAATAGCATCTAGGGCAGCAAGGAAGCCACCTTAGAGAAGGAAGTAAGGGGAATGTGCGTGGGGTATCTGCACGCACCCCTTGGAGCCCCAAGAGGAGCGCTGGATCCTTTCTTCCATATGGTTTTGAGGAAATTTATTCTCTAGTTGTGCCACCATCTGGAGTCCCAATACTCTAGGGAATCCCATATGAAGAGGCATCTTAAAAGGATTATCCAAAGGGGAGGAAGTTGATGCCAAAAAAGAAGTCCTTCTTGAGAAGGACTCTTGCCGCCATAAGCTTGCTGCCGATCTAAGATTGTGCACCTCTATTCTTTAGTTTCTCTAAGTTTCCATGGTAAAAGGCACCTGGACCACATGGAGAAATCAGAGAGGAAGAGCTCAGGTGAATATGGGCTCTGGATAAGGGCAGGAACGGGAAGCCCTAGGCGACAGGGTTTCTAGCACCTTGGTGTGCAGGCAGTCTGAGATTCTATCAGGATTTGCATGAGAATCAGAAGGCTTCTTGATCTGATTCTCTGCTGTAAAAAAGGGTTGAAGTCCCCTTTTGAGCCCTAGAAGATGGCATCATAAATCCTTAGGGTTTGGGATTTATACATAGAGCAATCCAAGCTATGCAGTCCAGATCTGTGTAGGGATTTTGCGCAGCAGTGCTAGGGCTTGAGTTTCCTGGCACTACTGAGCCCGGATCGACATGGGCTCTTGTAGAGAGGTTCGTACTAGTCTCCTCAGGTCCACATAAGTACATGATGGTCCTAATAGGTCTAAGTAGCTATTTGCCGTATAACCTATTTAGTGGATATTAAAAAGAATCTCCTTTCAAAGTTGAGCCTACTTTAGGAAGTGGAGGATCAGATTAATTAACCTGTCACCTACAGGTGGAGGATTAGGTAAGAGCACCATTACATCCAAAAAATCATACATTAAAATCAATGTATTTTTCATTCAAAAAAACAACCGATGTTTTAAGAACAATATAAAAAATTTATTTTGTGTTCATATTTGTTTTGCATTCATATTTAGAACATATCTTGTTTTTAGTATAATTTAATTAGATTAACTAGATTTATAGACCGGCAGAGGTTTAGTTTACCTAGTGAATTGTAAACATACCCAAAGCGGGCTGACAAAGGTTCGGAGTCTTCACCTTTTTTTTTTCTAGGTTGAAAATTTAAGAAAAATGGAAAGGAAAGGATAGGTAAGGAAGGGTAAAGCTAAGTCGGGGAATCCTCAGCAAGTAGACTATCAAATTATGCTATAACCAAATAAATATCTATCAACAACGGAAGCTTTTAAAGAGAGAGGGAGACTTACCTACGCTATAATTATCTAAGTACAGATTTTTTAGCATGCACCATCCAAGAATCGAACCAAAACATATTAGGTAGAGAGGTGTGATCACTTTGGTATGACTTGATTCACATATCAACATATTAGTATGGCCCAACAAAAAAGGAACTAAATGTTGGATGCAGAATGCAGGTAACCAAGAAGGGTTGGTGTAAAAGTAATACAATGGATGATGGAAGATGATAGAAAACAGTGCTACTATTGGGCTCTAATTAGGAATGAAGAGGCCGGATCTGTATAAGGCATGGTGCCAATACCACACACAAGACATCCAAATAGTTGAACTCCAAACTACGAGGGAGGCCCCTTTTTTTGTTTTTCTTCAGGTACAGCGAGGAATACCACGAAAATTTAGAGTGAACATGAAGGCAACCCATGACATCAAATTGGACCCACATGGCCAACTCGGTAGGAAGACTTGATGCTGCAGTGAAGTCACCATTTGAGTACCTCCTAGCAAGCAAATTAGCTTAGGTATTGGCTTCTCTAAATGTATGCATCACCTAAAATAAATCCAGCCTTGATGCGATACCCTGAATATCTTGAAGAAATGAGAGTGAAAACCTGCAGAAGTACCATCTCTGATCCAGTTAATGATGATAATAGTCGTCTTCCGAAACAATCCTGCTGCCATTTAGAATAAAGAAAGCGTATGTAGGTCCCTCCCAAGCAACATGAAGTTCAACAAGGGCAAGGAGCCTATGCAATGAGTCTTTTCTACAAAAGCAATCATTGGTAATAAAAATTGATACTTATAGATCTACATGAATATCATTTATAATCATAGGGCATCTATTTAGTGGAACATTGGTGATCTAAGGATCAAAAGTAAGATAATATTACTCCCCTTGCCCAACTGCCATTGTTATTTATGCTGGATGGCCCATGTTGCCTTACTAATGGCTTTCCAAATGCTCGATACGTTCTTACCACGAGCGTAGTTATCCCACATAGCTAGAGAGTTGTATTGTAAAGAGACCACTTTGGACCACAAAGATGCCTCGATAAGTACTAGACTAGCAGCAGTTCTTGCTTAAAATGCTGTAGACGTAGTGCACTATTGTTGGTGGTGTCACACCCATGTGGTGGGAACCATGAAAACAAAATAATTAAAAAAAAAAAGAAAGAAAAGAGGTAGAGTCCGAGTGGGACTCCAACCTTGCACGTTAAGAGAAGCATGTGAGAGACAAAGTGGCATGGAAAATCAGAGCGGCGGCAAAGCAAGGGAGAGAAAAAAATTCAACAAATAAATATTTTATCGAACGATCAGACGGTTGATTTTATTTAATTTTGATGAATTTTAATATGTTATTTCCAGCATCGAGAGCTACAAGTTGAGTGATTCTAATCTTTGAAAAACCTTCTCCAGAAATTGTTTCAAATACCAACATTTCGTAAAATCTACTCTCTATTCCTGTTTATCATTGAAATCCATCTTAATTAATGATAAATATTTTCTGTGGAAATCAAGATTTAGTCTTGAAGATGTATTTATATAGCCTCTAGTTGATTTACAGAAGACCTACAGTAATCTCATTATTTTATATAAAGGAAGATTAACAATACAAATCTGATGTCCTTATGCTTGATTTGATTTATATTCATTGGATTTGATATTATTGAGTTATTGTCTATTTTAATTAGCACATAGGGGTAGAATTTATCTTGAGCATAATTGTATTTGTGGCCCTTTTATCCCAACTACTGGTATCAAAGCTATGATTAGACAATCGGTATGGTTTGTGCTAATTAAAATGGAAGACAAATCTAGTATGGTAAAATTAACTTTATCGAATTATTCCTTGTAGAGGATGATGGTGGAGGATTTGTTATATTATCAAGATTTGTTTGAGCCAATTGAATTGTAGCAAAAATATCAGACAATGTAAAAGCTGATGAGTGAAAAAAGTTGAATAGAAAAGCCAGGGCTACGATCAAACAGTGGATTGATGTGAGTGTAATCTATAATATTGCTATAGAAATAGATGCTTACCAGGTTTGAAAAAAACTGAAGGATCTATATCAATGGAAGAATGTATAGAATAAATCCTATCTTATCAGACAACTTGTGAATTTGAAGTATAAGGATGACAGAACACTTTAGAGCGCTTGAATGATTTTCAAAAGATTCTGAATTAGTTGGCCACAATGAAACCAATTCTTGATGATGAGGTGCAGGAATTGATCTTAATGAGTTCCTTACCAAATAGTTAAGAGACATTAATGATAATGTTGAGTAATTTCACTGTCACTAACAAACTTATCCTAACTATGATGAAGAATAGTTTATTAAATGAAGCAAACAGATGAAAGAAGCAGAGTTTGATAGATAAAGGTTCAGAGGCACTAGTTACAAAATAGAGGGGAGAAGTAAAATAGACCCTCCTACAGCAAAAAGGATGGTGAGTTCCATGATAGGAAAGATAAAAAAAATTTAGAGACCGGTCAAAGTCCAGGAAGGATGTCACTTGCTACTATTATAATAAGCCAGGATATTTTCAGAGAGAGTGCAGAAAGTACAAGAGAGATTAAGATAAAAGTGGTGGAAAGAAAGAAAGATACAGAGTATAACTATAGTTGCATTTGATAATGAGGTCACGATTGCTTGTGATAATGAGTGTATTAATCTCACATGTCAGGAATCCAGTTGGATAATTGATTCAGCTGCCTAATATTATGTTACATCTTGAAGAGACTTCTTCTCATCCTACTCCAAAGGTGATTCTAGACATGTTAGGATGGAAAATGATGTGGTAGCTCAGATTGTTGGCACAGGAGATGTTTGCTTGAAGACTAACATCGGATGCCGATTGCACTTGATTTCTACCTATCCTAGATAATGAAGGCTGATCATTGTCGTAGGCATCAAAAATAAATCACTAACTCAAAACTATATAGATAGTAATGAGTCAGGATCGAATCCACAGAAATCAATGGGTTATGTTTACTTTAATTAAGATTTTTTAAAATTTTAATTAAATCACAAACTAAAATATGAAAAATGAGAATACGGTTGAAAGGAAACAAAAGTTTGAATTAAACTGAAATTATAATTTAATGAGCGAGCAAATAAGAAAGATATCCAGGATTTTAATTCAATTTTTTTAATGAAATATAAATTAGTTCTTTATTGTGTAATTATTAAAGCTATGATTGATCCTCAATCATAACCTGTCTCGCTGGATATAGATCCCAATCTGCCCCTATGTAGTCATAGATTATTCTAAGTATCAAATCATAAAAATAAATAAAATATCCCACAATCAGATCCCGATCATAGCCTATCTCATTGAGCATAAATCGTATCCTTAGATTACGACTTGTCTCTATATAGCCATAGGCTATTCAAAGATCTAAATTATAATTCAAATATGAAGCACAATACTTGAAGTAATAACAAAAGGATTTTATTCATGAAAAAAGATCATTACAATCAAGATTTAATTACATAATAAAGAAACTAAAAATAAATATTAAAAGAACCTCATCTACTCTCCTAGAGACTCAGAGTTTAGCCACGCATGGTATCTGCAAACATCATCTTCACAGGAGGAAGATAAGGAAGAAGACTCCTCGCTGCCACCCTCTTTTTCTCTCTCAAAACTCCTCATAGAACTCCAGAATAAAAAGAAATAAAAGAAATAAAGGGATTTGTGTTACTCCTCTCACGGCCTTCTCCTTAAATAGGAGGAATTTTCAGGTGAAAACAGTGTCCAAAACACATCCAGATTGTGCTTGGATTGCGTAGAATTTTCTGACCGTCTGATCAAAATCCAACCACCCAAATCAAGCCTCAAAACTTCCTTATCTCAGTCGGGTCATTATTGGCCATTGGATCACATTTGGGGCATGATATGGGCCATCAGATGGCGCAACAGAAGCCTCTATCTCAGTTCTCTCAACCGACAGCTCCCTAGACCGTTCGATCGCATGCTAGATTTGATCTCAACCATCGATCAGCGCACAGAAGGCCGCCCACCCATGCACCGCGGTAATGGACCGTGATGGATTTCTATGGACCGTATGCTCGTGCTTGTGGACCGATCGGTCGGTCCATCGTGCATCGGATGCTATATTGGGCTTGGGTTCAGGCTAGTTTGATCTGATTTTGAGCCCAATTTAAGCCCATTTTGACTTGAATTTGGGTCTGTCTTTGTCTCTTCATTCAAAGTTCATTTTAAGTCTGATTGCTTCAAATTTTTTTTCTTAACCTATGAATCAGGCTCTTTTTATTGATGACCATCTTTCCTATAAAACATAAACAAAAGCATCAATTCTATAGGAATAAAGATAAATTAATTTATAAATTGATATTTTATACATATTTTTAATATACTTATCACATCTTCCAGCTTGAACTTTACTCATCTTCGAGTAAAATAGATAAATCAGCAGTATGTATCGACTCATTCTTGAATTGAAAGCTATCTTAGGAATTAGATAACATTGGTATCACTCCCTCCAAATATATTG
>KE511418.1:8616-19157 GCA_000441515.1 Elaeis oleifera | reverse complement strand
GAATTATATTAAAAGTAATTTATAACCTAAATATATAATCATATATCTCATACATAAATCATGAATTGGGTCATATAAAATTTCAAGTTTATGCATGCATCTACATACCATGTGAATATGAACTAGAAACTGTTTTAGATCAAAATTCAGACTATACATGCTTTCACATACCAACTATATATTTTAAAATCAAATTTAAATTAAATTTTATATTTAAAATTTATATATACATTTCATGTATCAAGAAAAAACCAGATTTTGAAATCTTTTTCAAAGCATATATGTCAATTTTCAGCATATGAACTCGTGCCTCTGATACTACTGTTAGAATTTGAGGTTTGGAGCATGTATATGTATTTCAAAATTTTATTTCTAAATATCATAATAAAATACTAGATTAAAATACTTTAATATGAATCATGTATGCATAAAAATATAAATCATAAGGATCTAGTTCTTATGCTAAAATTGTATATATGCTAAAATTCAGATTGTGATCAAATCGTATACGTGTTTCGCAATATCTTTCTTCAAATCTGGATTTGAAAGAAAATTTTTTTTTTTCTAGCTATAGAAGTATTTGACCTCTATGGGTATCCACTCAGGATCAGCCTGGAACAGTCCTCTTTAAGTTGAATTTTTTTTTCTTAAAAAATTTGCCTGCTGAATCTAAACGAAGTCTGGATCACGATCAACTCTTGATCTCTTTCCTTGATCTTCTTCTTCTCTTCTTCTCTTGCCTTTCTCTCTCACTTTGTGTTACTATCAAATACCAAGAACTAGCAGCAAAGAGGATGCCCAACAGCTTTGGTGTGGAGGAGAAATGGGATGCCCAACAAGGGAGGACGTGTGGGACGTCCCAAAGAGAAGAGAGGGAGAGAGGAAGAGAGGGCGTGGGGGGTTCTAAGAGAGGCATGGGGTGCTGATTTTGATTTTTCTAGGAACCTTAGGGGAGGTTTTTTAAATAGATATAAGGATTGAATTCTATTTAATCACATAATATAAGTCCTACTTGCATTAGGTTTCCTAATAACTTAAGTTATTCAACTTCCATTAGGAATCCTTTTAGGTGCCAACTCTTAGAATCCTTGCATCCACATAAACATACCTCAAAATGCACCCAAGGGATGCCCCATATAAGATGAAAAAGCCCTCTAATCATGGGATACACCCAATTGATCAAATCAAAATGGCACCCAAGAATAACTATCAAGAAATTAATTAGGATCTTGCACCCTTAATTATATGATCCAAAATCTTAGACACCCAACAATTGGAGTTCAATAAATCTAATTCATTTAGATTATTAGTAGGTACTTAAGTTTAAATTATTTATCAAATAAAAATCCAAATATAAAGAGAAAATTGGATCCAACCATATGCTAGCATGGTTATCTTGAACCCAATTGGATTTTCTAAAGCCAATTGATACTTCATAAGCTCAATTGCTTATTCCAGACGTAATTCTTTATTGTATGATCTCATAGATTCAATTCTATCTGGTAGTGAGATATACAATGATCTCCATCAAAGTATCATTGAAACTCTTTTCAATGGATCGAAATAATTCCAATCTAACTCATCAAGGATTGTCGATCTAGAGCAATCCTAGTGAGCTCTCACAATCCATCAGTGACATCTAGTAGTATGTAGTAGCAACTCAGTAGAACCGAAATGAATCTCTAAGTATAGTTAATGTATGATTCAGTCTCTCTATCGTGAGTCCTGTCTAAATGGCAGATCATGGATAAATCATCAAATCTCAACATCAGTCGTATGATAGATTCAATCAAGTCAAGTCCAATTATGACTTCTATAGAAACTCTTTTCCATCAATCACACTGCTGTGGCCACAGACTCTCGAACTTTATCTCTCAAATCTCATAGGACTACTCTTCTTTATCAAGATCGATAGATCCCATCTTAATGTGCATCCTACTCCTACAGTGGACCAACTGTCACCAACATCCTCTACAAAGGCTCATTGATATCCAAGTTTATGTGTCAATCAAACTCTAGTAGCCTCACTACGAGCAGTAGTGCTATCTTAGATTAAAGATCAGTCACACAACTACAGTATCGAGATAATCATTGACGAATAAATAGAAAATCAAGTGATCTCTCATATGGTCACGTTCAGTACTAGTTGTTCTCTAACAACTACCCGCACTTGTCGTCCAATATTTCTACAGTATAGACTAGAGACCCATCAATCTCAAAGGAAGCAATCCATACACTAATCTATCTAGATCGATCATCATCGTCATGATGATCCTATGATCGATAGTATTTAAGAATTAAATACATGTCTCTAATTCTCAATACCTTAAGAATATGTATTGAAAATTAATTTCATAGACGATTCAAGGATACATCACACTTGAATGAAATATAAACTTGATCTTTTATTGATCATATCAATGTATTAAGTATAAAATTATATTCTAAATTTATTATAATGTGTCAGTCATATTGGCTTATAGAACATACATCTAACAACAAAATACCATCAAAAGAACTAAATCCCCATATTTTATAGATGTCGGGGTACAATCAGAACATCACATTAATCCCCCATATTTTACTAATGCAGGGATATGTGGGAATACAATCTCCCACATCACAATGTAGGGATATATGGGAATACAATCCCCCACATCACATTTGCCCACACTTATCTAGCAATTTTAAAAATATGAGAGATATGATGGGCAATTTTTTTTTTAATTTTTGCCAGCATTTTGGAATGCTGGAGATTCCATAATTTCTTGTAGTGTGTAATGAGTGAGATAATAAGATACACCACATGATGAAACATAGTGCCTCTTATTAATAATATATAATCAATGTTATGTATATGAGTAGGAAGATAAAATAGAAAAGTCCCATCGTATCATTCGTGTGATTAGTTTGCAGGGCACTATTCATTCACCCATGACTGCATCGTCATGGGCTACACCTAGGCCATCTTTTCTCGATAAGACTCCCTTTGAATCAAGGGAGATCGGGGGTTAGAAAAAAGATCTCTTATTTGCCTAAACAATGAAGAAAAAGAAAAGAAAGAAAAAGCTGTTATTCTCTCTTTCTCCCTCTTCCATACTCTCTCTTTATTTTCTCTCCATATCTTTTCTCTCTCTTATTTTCTTTCTATTAGGATTTTTAGATCTTAGAAAAAAGAAGTTTTCTCTAATGACCTTGATTGACTAATCAAAAATCTTGGACGCTATCATCTAGCCAACTCTTGTGGGAATACTGGATTTTAGAAATTTTATTGTGTGAAATCTCGGACGCTACATAATATGAATTATCAATTTAGGTCTTGCTAGTGGGGGCTAATATATCGACAATTGATTTGTCTTGATGATTTATATCATAAGTAGATATGTGATATATCACCAGTACATTCGTGGTTCCTATGGACTTTGCTATTAGATGAACACAGTATACTACAAAATGACTTGTAGCCCATTGCAAGATAATATGTGGTGTCATAACTCTATCATTGAGAAAATATGGTAATAACTCATAGTTGATAAGATGAACTTGATATTAATTTGAAGAATTTGAGATTATAAACATAAGCTATCTTTGTGATGAATTGAAATTCTATGTACGAATATTTGATAATACAATACATCAAGATCTGAATTTTTGAATTGACATATTTATTATGTTATTTGGTAAATTTATATATATAATTATTGTTTGATTTATTTAATTAAAGTATTCATTACTTACTGGGCTGTTTAGCTTAATCAAATTTCTTATTTTTTTCATAAATTCAGAAAACTAGCTTAATGCAGGATCTTGTTATGGGAGTATGACTAGAGATGGAGTTTTAGCATACTTTATTTGACGTAGAATTTATTAGAATTGATGTAAGACCTTGATTAATATTGACCTCATCAAATATTATTTTCATTTCCTTGACGTTGAGTTTTGATTCAGTTATTTGAATTAAATTTAAACATTAATCATTCAATATTTTTTTCACTGTCTGTTTATGATATCATGATAGAAAGCCTTGCATTCTTATCAAAAAAGTTTCTATGTGTATGCGGTGGTTGCCATGACCCTTAACTCGTAATTTCAGATGGAGGACATGATAAATAACGTTATTCATAATGATGAGGTCCACTAGATATTGTTGCACCTTCAAAGATGAATGCACAAGCACCTCCAAAATGGGTTGCTCCTGACTTGGACAAGACAATGGCACGTCACTGCCTACTAATAGCTAATCTGACCAGTTATTATTCATTCAAAGGGGCACCTCCTACAGTTTTGGTTCCATCTGCTCCACCAATCGTAGGTGAAACATTTTATGATAAACCCATACACTATCCATCAATAGATTCCAATCGTGTTGATATAGGCATGCCAATAATTATAACATGCTTCAATTACAATAAACCTGGTACTTGGTGTTAGAGCTAGATGAAATAGCTTATTCAGCACCTATTTTATGACATAAAACATATGAAAAGTTGGACTCATATCCAGGGACTGAGTGATTTCTGATAGTTTAAAAATTGAAGTTAAAACATTTATTGAAGACAGACATCCTTATTAGGAAAGCAAGCTACAAAAGTCAACCACAAACCACTTCAACAATAATAAAACATAGTAAACAAATGGTGTGAGTAGATGACTCCATTGTAATACTTTTAGCACTTGACACAAAAGCACCACCCAAGGAAAAGAACTCGACGCAGCGTCCACTTTTGTAACCTTCAGAAATGCATGCACGATTGCATTTGCTGTATCTGTGGCAGAAATTTGTCCTATATGTCTTGCTACGAACACGTCTGCAGCCAGGTGGAACTATAGGTGCCCCTTGTGCTAAAACCAAAAAAAAGAATCAATAATCAATATTCTCATACGTTTTATTGACCATGTTAAATAACTTATCCCTTATAAATACTGCCCTTTATTCAAGTTAGTTTCAAAACCCAAGAAACTTTGGAGGTGTACTCCATTATAAGGTGGTTATTGTTAGTTCCTGCCAAGCCTCACTTATGTAAAGCTTTACATAGGCAGTATTGGACATTAATCTATAAAAGTTAATTTATCTTAAGAGTAGTTGCAATGCTCAAACTAATAATTCTGCTTAATAGAACATGATTTTTCATCCCTTATGCAGATTCCTTCTATGCCAACATGGGTTCTATCATGGAATTCATCGAAGTCTATGTGTTAACATTATCTACTTGAAGGACAAGTTATTGGTAATGTATGTGTGAAACCTGAAAAAGCCAAACCACATTGGTTATATGGAAAATCTGTAGCCTTTTGGATTCTCAAATTAGGCACCACCTAATTGGTTTTCTAATTGCATTCTTTATGTTCAATTTATGTAAATTATTTCATGACTAGGCTATTAAATAGCCCTACCAACATAAGCAAGATCTTGGTATACACAAATAATATTTCTGGTCAATTATTACTATGGTAGAAAGATCATTATTAGCCATTATAATAAAAATACAGTATAGTTACAAGAAAATTACATCTATTATGGACATACTCATGATTTGTAAAATATGAGGCAATGTAAGATCATATGTTACTATTACAAATAAAATTTTGATGATAGCTGTTCAACAAAAAAATACAAATAATATTTCACCTTACTTATCACAATGCAACAAAGGTCATTATTAACCATTATATGAACAAATATAGTATAGTTACAAACAAAATTACATCCTTGATTGAAATAGTAATGTTTTGTAACATATAAAATGTATTTTTTTAAGAATACTTCTAAACAAATATACATTGGGAATTGTGTAATGTTGTCATAATAACCTACATGATATATAAATTCATATAACAATACAAAGGTGCCTCCATCTCTTTAAATAGTCATTATACAAAATAAATATATATATATAATACCCTTAGAGAGAGAGAGAGATACCAGAAGCCAAGATTAGGAGCACCAGCAATAAAGAACAAAAATGATTTTTCTAGCCTTCATATCAAATTACAACAATGAAAAGGTGTGAGAAGAAATTCTCTGTTTCTCAAAACTTTGAAGCGCATGTTGTAGGATGTGAGGACCTTTTATCATAGTGCAAAAGGATGAAACAGGAATGCCTTAAGTGCTGGCAATTAAATTGTTCTTATCTTTTCACCAAATAGATAATCTTCGATTCTATAAGGAATGGCATTAATGTGGGGATTTCTTTCCACTTTTTCTGAACTAGATTTATCAAAAAAATAATTATTATGATTTCTTATTAATATTAAGAATACGAGGAAAATCTTAGCAATTATATAAGAAAAATTATAACAAAAAATATTCAAGTCTTCTCAAGAATTCATATACACAAATACAAGTTAGTTAGTGTTTTGACTTGACGATCTACTTGGGCACACTACATTTATACCTCATGACTAGGCTAGAGAACCATACTTATACCTGAGGCCAAACTATAATATGTACATCAAACTTTTGAAATAGACAAAGTATTGATATATAACCATAATTAAATAATCCAAAATAAAATTAAGTTGAGAGTCAACACCAGAGGAGGCGCAATAGGATAGATGGGCTTTCCATCATGGTGCAAAAGGATCAAAGAGGGAAGCCATAAATACAAGCAATTAAATCTCTTCTTATCTTTCACCAAAAAAATAATTTATAGTTGTGATAACTATAATATAAATGGCTTTAGGCAACAGTCAATAAATAGTGGCTAAAACAATTGTTGCATAATTCACTCTATACCAGCATTGTTTTAACCATTGTTTAAATCCAAATTTTGATAATGGTTTTAAAGTAGTGATTTTAAATAGTTGCCTTAGGGAATATTATGCACTAGCTATGCAAATGGTTTTAGATGCCATTGCATAAAAGTCTATATTTCGTGGTAATTTTCCTATTGTTACCCATACATCTAATATATTTACTGGATATATTATGTGTTTGATTTTATTTATTTTATTTGATAGGTTATCACCTTGCATGCTCATAAGACACCAAGCCAATATGTATTTTGTGGGTTTCAATGTCCCTCAGCATGTGCTCTATTCGGGGTGTGATGAAATAATTCTCCTTTTGCAACTTAGAGTGATAGAGAATATTGACCCAAGGATTATTTGATGATGCCAAAATGCTTGAGTACAATTCATACAAATGCAAACTTGAGAGAATGATTGTAGGATTTCTCATTGCTTCCTAGAGGAAGCAACCCAAGAGAGGAGATGAATTGATTTTTTTAAAATAAATTTAACTACTTGTTCCCAAAAACAATCATAAGAGTATTTGTATAGCGCTTAACAATAATTAAATATGCAGCAAAAATATAAAAGTAAATATAAACACATAACCACAAACATAAAAAATTTATAGTGGTTTGGTATCCAACTTAGCACCTACGTCTACTCCCCAAGTCTTTCTGCTTGAAAATTTCACTATAATCTTCTTGATTACAGTGTGATTATTTATCAAGGTCACAATCAAATTTGATTAGTTTTTTCAGGCTCACCAACTAAAATCATATATTGATTGTTTCAAAAGTTTACAATTATCCAGTTGGTTTTATCTAGATCACCAACTATAACCATATGACTGATTATTTATATTGGGCTAACAATCAATCTCGATTGATTTTTTCAGAGATACCAATTAAAATCTTACACTATCTAACTTTGGGCCTAGACCAATCTCATGTTAGATGTATGCCCTAGAAGCCAATCAGATCGACACATATTTATTCTAGGATATAATTTTATATTTGATATTTTCATTATCTATGAAATGGAGATTTTATTTCCATTCATGTTGTGTATGCATCCATGAATCATCTAAAAAATTAATAAGATGATGACATATATTCTCAAGAATTGAGAATTTGAGGCTTATGTCATTGGTGATTGATTTCTAAATACTCTTGATCGATGGATCATCACAAGGACAGTGATTGATTCGAAGAAATTGGTGCATGGATCACTTTTCTTTTGAAGAATAAACATATCTCGAGTCTACAGCATGGGGACACTAAAGTGAGAGTGCATATGGTTATTAGAGAATAAGGATACCGAATGCGATCAATATGAGAAGTCACTTAGATATTTACTCACTCATCAGTAACTTACTTGGTGCTGCAGTAATGTGACTAGTCCTTTAACCTGTAGTATCTCATCGATTCACAATAAGGTTACTATTGTTTGACTATACATATACTTGATCCCTAGGGATATAGGTCCTTATGGTGTGTTGGTTATAAAATACCCCCAGCCGAAGTTCGTAACAGGAGTGACCCTCCCGGGACTCTTCCGACTTCCGACTTTGGGCAACATCTCGCCGACGGCCGAACTTCCATAATGTTTCCAAATCTCACTGACAGATGAACTCCCACGATGCCTACTACAAGTGTCGATCGAACTCCCTCGACGGACGAACTTCTACCACACCCTCCGGACTTCTCCAATGATAAGCTTCTTCAGTCGTCTATCGGACTGCTCCAAGTGCTCTCTGGGCTCTGCTATCAGCCGACCTTCTACAGTAATCGACCGTTCTCCGAATCTCTTCCAGACTTTTTGCAGCCACGATCGACTCTAATCCAAACTTCCTCCAGACTTCGCCGACGGTCGAACTTTCTCAATGATAGATTTCTAAGGTGATCGGACTCCATCTGAGTTTTTACGACGGTCGACTGCCTTTTTGATCTCATCCGAGCTCCTACGGGGCCGGATCTCTATCCCAAACTTCTATTGCAGGTAGACTTCATCCGAGCTCCTACGGGGGCCAGACCTCTGCCCTAAACTCCTATTGCAGGTAGACTTCATCCGAGCTTCTACTACAAACAGTCTACTCCGAGCTCCTACTACGAACGATCTACTCCGAGCCTCTACTACAAACGGTCTACTCCGAGCTCCTACTACAAACGGTCTATTCTGAGCTCCTACTACAAATGGTCTACTCTGAGCTTCTACTACAGGCAGTCTACTTCGAGTTTTTACTACGAGCGGTCCACGTCGGATCTCTACCGTAAGCGAATTCCATCCGAGCTTCTATTATAAATGAATTCCTTCCGAACTTCTGTTGCAGGTGGGCTTCAGTCGAGCTTCTTCAATAAACGATCCCGTCCAGGCTTCTATGAGAACCAGACTCCGATCGAACTCCTGTAGCGGATAGATTTTGGACGAACCTCTACGACAGACGGGTTCCAACAGCTAGACTTCCCAACAGCCAATTACCCCCGGTGTCTGTCATACTTTCCCAGCCATCAGCCTCCAATAGTGTCAGCCGGACTTCAACAACGCCAGCCGAATTTCCACAGAGTCCTCTAGACTCCTCCAGTGGGTGAACCTCTCCAACGCCATCCGAAGTTCACCGCTGGTCAACCCTCTACCGGATTCCTCATGAAACCGGACTTCACCAACAGAAAGCCTTCGTCCGAGCTTCTAGAGCAGATGACTTTCGCCTGCAGCACTAGCACCCAAGGCATCCAATGATAGAAGGCTCGTCAGCAATCTCGAAAATATCTGAGCTCCTCTTAGACAGAGAGCTACCCCGCTCCACCAGACACCCCAACCGAGCTTCGACCGACAGGCTCGGACTCCCTGGCAGGCCACGATAATGGCCACGACTCTGCTCCACTTCCTATAACGGATCCCACATGGCTCCATCACTCTCTGACAAGTCACGACAACGGACACCACTCCACTCTCCACAACAAACTCCACATGGCTCTAAACGGCCCATGACGCCACTACTCTCCATAACAAACTCCTCATAGCCCTGAACGGCCCACTACCAGGCGGTTACAGACGTCGCTGTCAATCTGTTACGCCCTCCGTCTATAAAAAAGGACCCCCAGATACATTATTCTCGAAGCTCAAAGCTCTATCTCAAAACTCTACTAAAATTCTTATTCGAGCACTCCATTTCTGTTGAGGTAGAGTACTGACTTGAGCATCGGAGGGTCTTACCGGAGCACCCCCAACTACGGTTTAGACTTCCCTTGCAGGTCCCGATGGTGACCGCGACTCCCTCGACTCCAGCTTCTCTGGTGCCGGCGAAATTTTGCACCAACAGGATTGGCGCTAGAAGGAGGGCGTGTGTCTTCGCAGTACCCTTGTTCTTAAAGGAGTGCTCAACGGGACCACCTCCGATCATCCTCTCCAACATCTTCTTCTCTGGTCTCCTGCTAGATCTCTACCTGATGCCTCCCTGAAGGACATCCACCCGGCGATCCACAACCTCCGCAGCTAGATCTCAGCAAGTTCCGCAAGCCGGAGCTCCGACTTCATCCCCGATTTCCTAGGCTCCTCTTCCTCCGACAACAGTAGTCGGCATGGAGCAGCTCGAAGATCGGCCTCCGATCGGTTTCACCAACACTATCTCAGGGGAACCCTGGCAGGGAATAATCGGTGGATTGGCTGGACCGCCCAAGCGACAAAGGATTGAGGAATCCATAAACTTTACTAAAGAAGATGCTCGAGGAGTTCATTTCCCTCATAATGATGCGGTTGTAGTTTTTTAAATATCGCTAATTATGATGTATGCCGCATTCTTGTTGACAATG
>ASIR01181457.1:0-17622 GCA_000441515.1 Elaeis oleifera | reverse complement strand
AGTGGGATTCTCTCTCTTGCGCCACTCAAACTGTCTCACACCTTTTCTCACCGTACAAAATCAGTTTGTGTGTGAAAAATCAAAAATAATCCTTCTTTTGTCACCTATTAAGGATAGAAATTGGTTGATTTTGATTTGAATTTCAACTTAAAATCTTATCCATATCTTTCCACACATTGGCAGTTTCTAAATGTGCCTATTGTGTATGAGAAAAAAAGTCTTTTCAATTGATTTTCATGCCTAATTTTTTTGGTAAGTCTCTCTTTAAGTTAGATAAGGATGAGAAAAATTAAAGTTAATTAAATTCAAAATGATTTGAATTGCAATAAATTTAGCCCTTATCCTGTCTTATCTGATTGGTGCGATAATCATAAAAAGGCTACATTTTTATGCACTAAACTGAGAGAGCTTTTCACCGTGACATACCAGAGAGAAAGTGGGACGAAAATCTTTCTTTGAGATGTGAGCTTTAGGTGGATTTTATTCTTCCTTGGCATGAACAAAAGAGGAGACCATTCTCCTCTCAGGTCCGAGGCAATCGAAGAAGGAGATCAAGTCAGATCTGTCATCAGAAGCCGACTACGCGAGCTAGTACTCCCATGGAGGGCTGATCGATTCGAGGGGCTTCATGTGGATCATCCATAGAGATCGAATATTTGTATGGCTGTGAGCAATCAGAGAGGATTTTTAGATCTATATTCTCGATCGTGGAGTTTGACTACCCATGCTCAAGTATTGGGTTCGAAATCCTAGAAGTGGTAGATTAGATCTATTACTAAATATTATTTTGGTTCACATGCTTGTCATTTTAGATTCAGATTTTTATGCATATAAATTCATATCATCGATTCATTTATAGAAGTTTTAAGATCAAATCTTATACATGTATTTGTAGATTAAATAATTTAATCTAATATTCTTTCACTGAAAAATTTTGAAATACATGCATGAAATCCCTACGCATCCCAACAATCCTATGATCAGAAGTAATTTAGGAATTAACCATCAATGATACATGCCTCAAATTCTCAATTCTTTGAGAATATGTGTCATCATCTTATTAATCCTTTGGATGATTCATGGACACATAAAATATGAACGGTAATATAAATACTCATTAAGTACAAAATTATATCCTGAAAATATGATATACATCAGCCAAGATTGATTTTTGGAGAATACATCCAATAGGAGAATCAATATGAATATGTGGTTGAGTTTGACATAATTTCATACTCAGAAACATATTCGGGATGCAGAGGTGATTGAAGGATTGAATTACACGGTAACTTGCCACTGAAGGATATATTTAGTATTTTCATCAAATTTCATATCTACTGGATAATCATGATACATTGCCAGACGTCAATCTTGATTTATAGATTTGACCTTATTAAAGAGTTTAATTTGATCACCAATTAGATAGGGTTCTAAATGCTGAACTCGGGTTAGCTCATTTTAGACCTTAATCGATTAGAAGAAGTCTAATCAAATTAGGTCAACTTGCATCCAGATGTACTACTAGCTAGATGTGGAATCCAATGGGTCATACACATAAAAAAGTTATTCAAAGATTCTTTTGATAAAGTTGATTGGAGTTTTGGATCCAATCAGGATTTCCAATAAACATGCTAGCACGTGTGAAAATCCTAGCTCTTTGAATTAGATTTGAAATCGACTCGAATCTTACTTTTTGATCAAATCAAATTGAGCCATGAGCTAATTTGGGTTTAGATCTGGATGGGGTAGATATTAGATGGTGCCACATAGCCTTGTGGGGTGCCATAACTAAGAGTCCAAGCTTGGTTGGACTCTAGGTACGCAAAGAAGAGGTGGGCGTGTGCATTTTGGCATGAGAAGAAGGAAGAGTCCTTCTGCCTTAGGTCTAAGACACATGTGGCAGCCCACATCGCCCTCCATTCTTTGGCATACATCTCAAAGATCAAGATGTTATTTTCTGAAATTTATATGATGGAGAAAAACTTGGAAAGAAGGAAGGCGCACACACGCAGAGACGGACTCACGTGACTCCTCACGTTAAGAAGTCCTTCTACCATTTAAATATGTTTTAAATGGGATGCCACCTATTAGATAATATACATTATTTGATCCACTTTTAAATGAAAATTTATCTAGAATTTTTTCAGAATTATCTATAGGTGGATGGATGCCAGATACGCCCCTTTGCATGCGTGTGTGGTGATAAGAGAAGACCATGAACGGATGTGAAAAGAATCCTTCTGCTTTGGGTAGAAGCAAGTGTCTCCTCTTTCCTTATTAGGTGATCTATGTTCAGACTTAAATCTTCTTACCACATGGCAAAATTAAGATTAATCTAATTTGAGATATATGGGACACCAAAGCATCCCTTCTCCATGCGCATGTGTGTGGAGAATTCAGATCGACGTATCAGGTAGAAGAGTCCTTCTATTTGAAGCCTCTTAATTCTTGATATATAGATCAGATTGGGCATTTATGATGGGGCATGCCCTTTCTTTAGGCATCCCTCTGACACCTATAAATAGATGTGCATGCTGGGTGTTCAACAATTCAGAGATTGCTTTCCAATTGTCTCCTAATCTCTCCTTTCTTTCTTACATCCTCTTAATTTTAGGACAAGACTTTGATATTTAAGACAAAGTCTAATCAGATCTAGATAAGGGTGAGGAAGGTCCTAAAGGAGAAAATTCAGAAGTCCAAGAAAGATTTTGAGAGGGTGGAGTCAGGTTCTTGGTGAAATCTGATCGACACGAGGCTAATCGAGTTCTAAGAGTTAAAACTCTTGAAGCAAAGGTGTAGAAGCACTATTCTTGGACTGATTTTCATGTGGATCACCGTTGGAGGACGAACACTTGGACATCTAGTAAAAATTAGAATAAGCATTACAGGTATTCTTCTTGTCCATGTTTATTTATTTATGCTTTGATTGCTATAGTCAAGAATTATGGATTCTAGGGTTTCGGTACATCTGGATGTTTGAATGAAAAATTTTAAATACCTAAACCTTCCGCTGTACCATCGGAACCCAACATTGCTCACTAGCATTGAGGAGGAAGAGGGTGTCCCACCCCCTGTAGTAGTAACCCGACCACCATCTATCTCTTGTGTGCCCATCAAAGTTTCATTTGAAGCCTCGTTACCTCCATACATCCTCAATAGGTTCTTGGCTCCTCAAATCCTTCTTTGGTCTCTTTTATCTTCTTTTCCCTTTTCTTTCTCTATCCATGGAATTACCTAAGGAGTGGTCCATGGACAAGGAGAGAGTAGGTTAAGGATCTCCTGATCAAGCCTCCGTTGGATCCAACAAAGCTCCATCCATAGTTGCTTCAGGCTTGGGTGCTGAAAAACATCTTGGTAGAAGAGGATCTTGAGCGGATCTAAATCAAGTATCACATACTCAATCTTTTGTCCTAGAGTTGTCCAACCTTTCTGTTCGGATGATATCTCCTCAAAAGAATTAAGTAGCCCTCTAGGAAGCTATAAAGGCCAGCTTAAGACTCCCAATTCTTTCTACCATTGCTGAGCTGTTGAATCAATATCAGCTTGCTCCAGCTCAACTTGTCCCCAATGTCTAGCAATTTTTCTAATTTCTGAGGTTTCAAAGGATTGTTCCAACTATGGAGTTATTCTGAGTCTTCTTCCAAATAAAGATGCATCCTTGAAGTAGAGGTTGGTGGTACCTTTTCTATCGAAAAGATTGCACTAATATTTTTTCGCTCCTTCATTCATGATTAGAAGGGCCATCTCTGTTTTGTCACCTCATCAAATCCATGAGGCTTCCCAACATGGCAGGGGTAGCTGAGGAAACATGCGTTCAGCCTGGAAAGGTCAATTGCTTAAAAATAGTCAAATAGACAATTGTTATCAAAATATGCTCTGTAATCCTAAATTCAAGGGTCGTGTGTGGTTGACTTACCTAAAAGTCAACCATATAGCAACATAGGCCCTCTATTAATCCTAATCCTAGGATGTATAATTATTTAAAACATATGGTTGATTCACCAAAAGGTCAACCATATAAAAAATATGTCTTCTAATCTTAAATCTGGAGGATATATAGTTATTCAAAACAAATGGTTGATTTGCCCAAATATAAAAAATGAAGTTTTTAAAACCTCTAATTTAGAATGTATCATGTAAACTTGATTGAAAAGGACAACCAACAAATGGCAGAAATATTTGGGGAGTATATATTGAAAATGATTGGAAAAATTTCAATCAACTAAATTATCATTCAACCAAATCCAAGAGATAAATCAGCCAATATAGTTAATCCCGAAATAGCCTGAGGAAGATTGATTGACTAAATGCCAAGACAAGTCAATCAACAAAAAAACACTAATCAGCCAAAACATTTCTTCATGCTAGGTAATAGCATGTATCAAGGAGATCATCCCAACTAAAATATTTGGAGCTCCCTACCAACTAATGGCAGGTGTATGGTAATCTTAACATGTATTTGCTCCCTAAATAAACAATGTATTCTTTTCTAATTAATCAATGCCATGATCGATAGATAGTCAATAAACATGAATATAATTCATTGATCTTAAATGGTACCCTATCACCATGCTCGATTTACCATTTGTTGTAGTCGATTGATAAACAATGATCAACGGATGTTGGTTAGTGTTTCTTATAGTTAGTTGACGTATATTTATCCTACTCAATAAAAATATTCACTTTTATTGAGCCACCAGGGAACTTGTTCCACTAAAATAAAATATAGATGGGCCAACCATATCAACCAAGATCATGAAACTTGAAGAGCTTATGATTGGTTACTTATCACTCATATGAAAGGCAACTTAGGGTAGCTTTTTGTCGGAATTAGATTTCTAAGGAAGTTATTTGAACAAGGAAAATTTTGTCATACAAGAAACACCCAACAACCACTAAGTGAGTCACCGGCAAGAATCAACCATGTTAAGAAAGTTCTTGGTGCTTCTCCATGATAAAAGGCAGGTAGAAGACTTACACAAGACTTCAATGGAATCTGCCATAGTGTCTGCACCAAATTGGCTATTTCAATCTCTTATCTTAGAACTAAGTTCCGTTTTTTGAAGTGCCGGCGCAGCCAACTCTAGTGCATTTTTGACTTGGTGCATCAAAGGCACTAGAAATCAAATTAAATTAAGGTTGAGTTTTTTTCCTTCTTCCTAATCTAGTTTCCATATTTGGTGCCCACCTTAATTTATCTTATTTTATATATATTGAATGTATCAATATTATACCACTTATTTGATCTCTCTTTTTATCTTGTTCATGTATTCGGTGCATCTTTGACTTTTCTTTTTCATTCTAATCACACAAAAAATATTAAATCCTCTAATTTATATCATGAAAAAAATCCACATTACTTCAATCAATCTCGCAAAGATTGATTGTGAGAGGGAATTTAAAATATGCAAAAGTCTTGATTGCTTGGACAATATACTGATTGTTCTGAATCAATGAGTTGCTATGTGCACAGATGAAACAAATCAAGAGCATTATAATATTGACATAATGTTACATTTTACTCTTATATTTTATTTTTTTTTCTATGTCATAGTTTTAACAGTATTGCATTAATGATGTTAGTTTAAGGCATTAGTAGCCATAATGTTTCTCACGGACTATGAATATGTTATAATTCGTTTTAGGTGACTCTTGATTATACATAGAATAATTGACATGCCACTTTGCTTAAACCTGCAAATACTTCCGTCTTAAACCTACAAATACTTCCATCTGTGGCAGAAATGGTGAAATTTTATAAATTCTTCAAACATATCATAAAATATGATTGAAAGTTTAAGCCCCCGTTTGGCAATACTTTAATATGAATGAACCAATCCATGGATCAATGAGTCTACCCTATAAAGCTTATTTTGCATAATCTCGCACTTGCTGAATTGTAAGTCAGAAGAATTCATGCTAATGAAGCTGTATGACTCTCAACTTACCCACTATGCAAACAGGAGATGTCAAGAGAAACAAAGTATCGCACACATTCAGCTTTTAACGAGAAATTCCATATTGACGCCAATGATCCACCAAGCAAGTTCTGTAAGAACAAATGGCGCCATGCTTACACCTTCTCTTTTCTTCTGGTGTCTAAAAATGTTTCCATCCTACAACAGATATCATTCCTTATAAGAATTCCTTTCGAAAGGAAAGTACCCTCAAAATTTACATGGACAAGTGTACAGCAACTTCCCGTTGATTAGCCCACGAAGCAGAACTAGCACACCCTCTACATCTTCTCTACTTCCGTTCGTTCCCACTTTTCCTATTGCTACCTTCTCACGTACATCTCTAAACCCTTTCCGTTAGCATTCCCCTACAAGGCCCCATAGTCCCACAAGTGCAACCCAGTGTCATTAACCCACGCTGCCACATACCGATCACTCGCGGCAACAACGGTGACATCCCCTACCCTCTCCCTAAAGCTGTACAGATACTCCCCAGTAGATGCATCCCACACTCTCAAACTGCCAGCAGAACACACCACTGCATAGCCCCAGTTCATGCATCCTACCATACCTTGCACTCTTTGCTGCGGATGGCCCTCCAGCCTCGCCACAGTGCTAAACCTACACACCTCTGCTAATGTCCGTGCCCGGAGCACCCTCGCCAGCCCTCTCAGGTCCACCACCATCACCCGTCCATCACAGGCATCCACCGACTCCACCACTGCCCTGCGCCGGAACTCCACTTGGTTCGAAACCTCTCCAGGGTCATCAAGATCCACGACCTGGAGACGTGAGCTGGTGCACGCCACCATGGTTCCTGGTTCAGGTGTCCTAACCCGGCCCACCGTCGGGCCATCCAGATCAGTGAGCATTCGCCACCCCAGAACCGAGTCGGGATCCGTCAGCGACCCACCTTCGTACACCAGCTGCTCCGTCTCAGCATCCCACACGTGCCATGATCGTCCGGCAAGGCCTGCAAACAGGCCCACCCACCAGCGGCTGTCGCCGGCGAAGTCAACCAAGGTGCCGTCCTCCATGAGGTTCCCGACATATACCCGGCGAGTGGAGCCGGAGACGGGATCATCAAGGGGTGCAACGTACAGGTCACCATCCTGACACGCAAAGACGAGGCGGCTGGGATCAGAGAGCAGGATAAGGCCGGAGATGGACTGGGAGAAGGGGCCGAGACGATCGCGCTGTGGATGGATCCTGTAGGTGGTAAGATGGAGACCGGAAGGAAGCTCGAAGAGGCGGATGGAGCCGTCCAGGAAGCCGGCAGCAAGGTAGCGGTCCGAGAGGGCAAGGCGACGGCAGGAGAGGGCGGGAGAAGCGGCGGGAGAAGGTGGGAGTGGGCTGAGCGGCGGTGCGGAAGTTGCGCGCAGTCCGATGGAGACGGACGAACTCCTCGTGCCAGGTGGGAAGGAGGGACCAGCGGCGGTACCAGACTCCACGAGTAGCATCCTCCCACAGTAGCTCTGAGCGGGAAACCGCTCGCCACGTCGAACACACCTGAGACGACTCTTCATGTGTGAGTAACTACGATTTTATCATTCATCTGTATGCAAGCAAAGACACCATCGCGCAAAAGACTGGTAGCTTAAACTTGCACATTTTTGAACTACGATTTTATCATAAAAATTTCAGAAACATAACAACTTAGATATGGTTCATGAAAGAACGTGGTTAAATAAAGAAATTCTTTCAATAAAGTAATTCTTTCACACAGCAACATCGCACGGAATAACTCCAGAAAGCTTTTGATCTTACAGTGCCTCATCGCGGATTGGAGAATTTGGTGGCACGTGCGCTTTCCTACCGGATCTCTGATGTGATCCTCATTTTGAAAATTAACAATAACTCATAAAATATATCCATACACAGTGCGAGGGAAAGTAAATCAATTAATGCCGTATCTGTAAACATCTAAAGAAGTCTAGACGATTTAGAGAACATTGCGACAGCATTCAAAAATGCAGCAACGTGAAGGCATGCAATCCAAGTCCCATCTGTGTCATCTCAGTAACTTTATATCTTGCTGACGCAGATAAGTATACTGCAGGAAAAAGCAAAATCTAGTCTTAGGTCCTGCCAGAAGTACAGGTCCTGGGCCTTGACGATTCAATGCAGTGTGTTATCATAAATGTTTAAAGCAAAATGAAAGCAACTACGAATTCGAGAGGGCGTAAACTCGCCCATAGAGAGTATAGCAATAGGGATTTTTGGTACCACGGTTTCCTTGAATGAAGAATTATTAACTTGACCAAGGAACTACCGTCGTGGTGCTTTACCATATCCTTGCCATTCCCTTATCATGCTGCAGAGCAACAAGGACAGGACCCTGTTACAATATTCCTCTTCGATATTATTTGACCCCAAAAAGAAAGAAAGTACTATGTGCGACCATAATAGCCTGAAATCATCCCGTGCAAATCGATCGAGTGGCAGCAACCACACCAACGGTTACATAATTCATACCGATCAAAAAAAAAACGATTATCACAGCTTGAAAAGACGGTAAAAGGAAAGCAAGATGCAGATGCAACCGAATCGGGTATGGTCATAATGTAGTTTTAAAGAAACCAATGTTTTGTAGAATTAAAGTTTACATCTCACTGAAATTAGAGAGTTAACTGGGTGGATTTTGTCCGATTGCGCAATCTCATAAGGGAGTTGATGAAGTATAGACTAAATGATCTCTTAAGGAAGAAAAAGGGTTATATAGCTGCACAAAAATGTCCCTCCCTCACCTGGAACAGATGGCATGTTGGGAAATTGTATGGGTGTCCGAGATGCGTGATGCACAAATTCAAGGACTTCATATAACAACAGAGTAACAGCAAATTTACCCACAAAATTACGACCAACAGATAGTTCAAAGGATACAATAACATTGACAAACAACAAAACCCACGAGCCGCGACCTACCATCTGAAAAATTTGCGTTTCAACATTTAATTCAATTTAAGCTATAAGCTTATTAATTCATTATTTAAAATGCTTTATTAACAACTTCTACTTGGTTCATTAACAAAGCATAACCAAAGTCATCAAGCATTGTCCCACCTATTTTGGATGAGCTTTATCCATGCTCATTACACCAATAGACGCCCAGTCCCACTCCCACCATTATACATCAAAAGCCGGTGATATTTCCAGTTCAGAGATTCTCGAATGTCACGCTTGCTTATACTCCATATGGTACATTAATTATTATTGCATCCTGAAACCAACAAATATAAATCTCTACTTCATCTTTAAGGAGAGGAGGGATGAAATAATATCGATATTATCCATCCATCCGGATCTATTTTCGTATCCGAAACAATCAGAACATGGATAGCAATTTGAAGATTTGACTAATATCCGTATTCATATCTATATTCGTTAAAGAAAATAGATATGGATATAAATAGACAACTATCCAATCTATATCCGAAACTACATGTAATCCTATATAATTTTATACAACACTTATTAATTTTTTAAAAAATATCCAGCAATATAAACATGTTATTAATTTGATTATGATTTATTTAATAATATATTTAATTTTATAATCATAAAATTAAATTATCTAAATAATATCTATAATTATATCTTTACTTTCAATATCCGAATTATATCCGTATCCGTTTAAAACAAATATGGATATTAATTTTTGTATCCAAATAATATCCATATCCATATTTTATATCATCAGACAAAATAAATATAGATATGGATATAATTGTATCCGATTCGTATCCGATCTAATTTGTCCTATAATCATCTCTGATACTATCCATCACTTTTGACAAATCATAGTAGAAATTCATTGGTTAATTATTTCATATAAATGGCTAAGATCTAAGAGTAACGGACAATAACTTATACTACATCATGGAATGAGAATGATACATCAAGCACTTCTTCCGCTCGGAAATGTAGTGTTACACTCTGTTGAATGCTAGCAGGTGCAAGGAATGCTTAAGATATTAAAAAAAAACATGGTTACTCCTTACAAGGGAGAACACTAACTCCAACACCTCATTATCTTGTAAGGCAAGCTGGTACATGTAGACAAGAACGAGGATGGTCAACATATGCTTAACATGGAAGGGGAGAAAGTTGATGGACCAAGGTTAGAAATCCTAGAACACAAGCTTGACTCGCCTACTCAAATTATCAAACCGAAGAACCAGCTCAGTGAATCAAGGGAATCATATATTTCATGTCAAAAATTGAATATGAGAAAGTGCAATAACATGTCAAAAAATCAAAAAAGATAAACATGACAAAAGCAATTAATTACTTGAGTTTCTCATGAAAATCATTGAGGGCTAACAACATAGGATGTTTCCCTTAATCTACGTGTGAGTTCAACATTCTAGAATATTATGGAATAAAGTTTCAGTGAGAAATCATGCAGTGAAAGTATCAACTTTTTTATGATCAATCACATGTGAAACCAATACTCGTTTTTAACAAAGAAAAAGCATACTCAAATCCATTCTCTACATTGTAATCATACTCACAGTAATAAGCAATAAGAAACTATAGAACAACATTACATATATTACATAAACAATGGTGATAACTATTAAGGTACAGTGTTATCAATAAATAATGCATTATCTTAGTCTGACAAATGGATTAACTAGCCAAGTCCTTTAGTATGAATAACTTTAAGATATATCAAACATAGTGTAGTTTAGCAATGAACTATTTCATACGTAATAATTGAAAAATTATTTTGGCCAAATGGATCTTCCCATATGGCACTGATCCCTTAGATTATTGGTTCTATGTTCAACTCAGGACCCTGACATATCCATGTTATTCTGGAGACAAAAATATCAATATAGACATACATATAAGCAGGCATTCTCGCATATATATGTATAGCTATGTACTGTTAGAACTTAGGAGAAAGATGGCATAGAACTCCACAAATTTATTTGGCTAACAGAATGAAATTATTTAAACCAATTGGAATACTCCGACAAGCAAAATCCATTTAGACTCCATCTGTTTGATGCTAACTAGAAGGGCAGAAGCTAAATAGAACCATGTTCCTTATATCTTTTGGATCGCCAATGAAGCTTCATATATTCTCTCTTCCAAAATGCCCAATAGCAAGTTGCAGCAATCATATTCCCATGCTTGCCAAATTTCTTAACCCAACTTTTCCTCCACTAAAATACAAAAGGAAGAAGACTTTCTTGCTTGGCCTCTGACACTTGAAAGATGCTTGGAGTGTACCCAATTTTTTCGTAAGAAAGGACACTGAATGAGACGATCTTTCTGAAAAGCATGCATCCCCCACATGATATCAGGACGCTCTTCAAGGTTTCTCCCTTTGCAACAATCCACTTCATCACCAATTAGGGAAAAAAGCTTGAATATGTCCTTTTTGAAATGAGAAAAACTTTAACTTATCAGAACCAGATAAACTGCACGAACCCCTAGTCATGAACCAAGCTACACTTTCATAATTAAGCGATCTAACGATCTACAAAATATTTTAAGATATTAGAAATGTCCCGCATCCAGACTAAGGGTTTCTTTTGGGATGATATTGTGAAGAATGAGAACCAAGAAATATCTAGTTGCTTGCTCCACCTCTATCAAAACAACGTGATTGACCACCAAACACAAACTATCAGAGACAGCAGGCAAAAAAAAAGAGTCTTGGCCACTCTTTTATTATTCTAATGACACAGGTATAGGCAGGTTTAAGGTCCCTTAGAGGCTATCTCCAGACCAAGACTCTCCTATAAAAATGTTCAATTCCACTAACAAACTTCTTTATCACACAGTCCAGTGGTGTTTGCAACCTTGTCGATATTCTTCCAGACTTGGAATGACCTATTATTTTGAGATTGCCTAAAGGTGTGCAGTGTTAAGGTAAGATACAGAACCAGAATGTTGCAAATGGCTTTATTATCTTGCACATGCTCCACAATATAGAATTAATGCCACTCAGAATTTTTTGAAGAAACCCTCCTTGAGAATTTCATTTGCAAGTTACTCTCCCACTAAATAAGCAAAAGTTGCCCACAGCTACCGTCTTATCTTGCCAGAAACTTTTTGATACTCAGTAAGCAACGTGAAGAAGGTAGGCCTGAACCAAACCACAAGAACCAACCCTACTTCTTGGAAAAGGATGGACATCTCTCTTCAAGGGCATGCATAGAAGGATGGTAGTAGCACAAAAACCTGGCTGCTATTTTAAAATGGCCTCCTACTGTCTACTAAGGTTCATGCCACCCACCATTACATTGCCGACAATCTATTCAGGTAGTTAATCTCAGGTCCCGTCAGAATTTGAAATTGCGTAGGGCAAACCTGAGATTCCACATTTCAAAGGAGCTTGACTTGTAGAAAAGGGTTCAGTAGGTCTCTCAACCCCACCACACCTCTCCCCAACCCAGACCAGAAAGAAAAACAAAAAGAAAAAGAAGAAACTGCACCAAGTCCATTACAGTCACACCTCAACAGACTTGTCAAGCATTGTAACAATAACATCTGTTAAATCACAAAGAGAAGAGGAGGAAGGATAACCTTGCTTGAGACCCCACTTTAACAAATCCAACCACTCTACAAGATCCATTTAGTAACACTACAATGTTGTACATAGGATGAAACACACATCTCAATTCACCATCTGCCATGTAGCTTAACTTCAATATCTTTCATAAGAAATCCCGTTTTAATAATGTCATAAGCCTTGTCAAATTCTAGTTTACATTTGACTCCTAGAATTTTGTTTTGGAGAAATTGCGTGTAAAAAAAGAAGTCCAAACTACATCATCCCTTGACAAAGGCAGATTCAAGTCATGCATGTTATTACTTGCATGTCAAGACCAAAAAGATTTCTAGTCACACCTCAACAGACTTGTCATGCATTGTAATAATATTAAATGTTAAATCACAAAGATAAGAGGAGGAGGACAACCTTGCTTGAGACCCCACTTTAACAAATCCAACCACTCTACAAGATCCATTTAGTAACACTGCGAAGTTATATACAGGATGAAACACGCTTCTCAATTCACTATCTGCCATGTAGCTTAACTTCAATATCTTCAAAGAAATACCATTTTAATAATGTGATAAGCCTTGTCAAAATCTAGTTTACATTTGACTCCTTGAATTTTCTTTTGGAGATATTGCCCATAAAAAAGAAGTCCAAACTACGTCATCCCTTGATAAAGGCAGATTCGAGTCATGCATGTTATTCCTTTCATGTCAAGACCAAAGGATTTCTAGTCATCCTGAGAACCGAACTCATGACCAGCCCACAGTTTCATATATGGATAGGTTTGGCTCCAGTCCTGTCATCTAGGAATCTGATTGGTTTAGTTCAGTTACAAGGATCAAAGAGATCAAAAATGTTAAGCAAACAAATCCCTTATATCTATGGTAACTGCCAGATCAGCTGGTTTGATTTGTTGGTTTGTGTCAAAATATTCTTTTGCTTTCGTGGGGATTGGATTTTTCTTTTTTTCCCTTTTTTCTTTTGGGGTTGGGGGGGGGGGTGGGCGCGACATGGGGATGCCAGGGTGATGGTGAGGGTAAAGGATGAAGGTTATAGCATGTTAGACTGTCTTGTTCTTGCATACATTTTTAAGTTTATTTATACATTTGTAATATCCTTTTCATTTATTTGTCTAATTTCTTCAACATTCACTAGCTATTACATTGCAAAAGATGGTTTTGCTGAAAAAATTACATATCATGAGATTCAAATTTTCAATTTTTTGGTCACAAGAATCAAGTCAAACCAATTTTAGTTCATGCTAGTTCAGTAGAGTTCAATTAATAACCTTTGTTTATCGTTTCTTTTGTAGGAACTAAAGATTGGTCCTATTTTAGGCTCTTCCATAACTCACTTGTATGGAGTTGCATCAAGTGCTTGCATTTAAAAAAATCAACTGATGATTTGATGTTGGCTAGAATTTACATGTTTGATTTGCTGAGTCTAAGCCTCATTGGCTCATCTAAGTCTAGAACAAGTAGTCCTAATCACTATTAGGATTCGTTTGATTGGTGTTTTTTGTGGAAAGTTAATTCTTAGAAATATGATGCCCGAGAAAATGATTTTGACATGTTTAATTGATCATGGGAAAATGACATAATCTTAAGTACCTTATGTTTGGTTAAGCATCTACTTTTCTGGATAAGTTATATAAAATATCAATTATATCCTTAATAAAGGAAAGACCTTACCCCATTCTATTCATAAATTTATGGGTACCTTTGGGTGAAAAAAAAAAACCCAACTCCCTTCCCATGGAAGAGACAAAAGCCCATGTCTTATATAGATTTTCTTTCCCATGAAATGTAGAAAATTTATTCTCATGGAAATGCTACTTTCCAATCTCTCGCTATTGAAAACTACAACCAAACAAGATAGGTTCTTTCATTTTCCTATTGACCACACTTTCCCCCTCCTATTATCATCAACCAAATAACTCCTTAATTCAATTGCAATGGAAAGAGGAATGTGAAATTGACAAGTTTTCAAACACAATGAATCACATGAGTCATGATAAACTCAATCAAACTCAGCTATGTCATGTTCTTTTGCTGAAGTAATTCTTTTTTCTTTTTCAATAGATATGGAGGTTTTCAACCCTAGGAATTTATTAATGGGTATGGTGTAGTGTGTCCCAATGCCCACAGTCTAAACCACCACGTGGACAATGAGAACTCGTCCTGATGGTCATGTCAAAGTGTAGCAACAAGTAAAGAGTAGGAAAAGGCCCAATTTAGCGATTTGAAGCCGGAGAAGCCCCTCAGAAATCAAGTATGAAGAAACCAAGAAAAAATGCTAAAAGCAATTCAAGTCACATAAGATATTGAATCACAAGCTTCAAAAAATGAAGTGTTCAATGAGCTAGATGCAATTGCCAAATTTTCCAATCAAGCATTTAGCTAGTAGAACATGGCAATTATGATGCACATGTCTGATTCAAGGAGATGATTATTGATGAAGGATTTTAGATGATAGAAGAAGGGATCAAATAAAGGTAACTGAAATAGTAATTAATGGAAAACAAAAAATTGCAACTAATTAGTGGAAAGGTGTGATACACTAAAGAAATGAAAAATGATTGAATTGAAAACTCTAGGGTGTAAGAAATGGGAAAAGCTCTCATTACAACATACTAGGCTATTATACCAAACATTGAAACAAGGTTTTATGATCACCCAGCTAGAGACAAAACCTTTCACACTGTAGATCATAATGTAAGACTTTTAGATCTCATTCATTAACATCAAATCAACTGTGAAGTTATTGTCCTTAGAGCTAATTTTCCCTTATTGTTTTTTTTTTTTTGGCATGTTTGGTCAACTGTTAGTTCTTTAAGTACCAAGTAACAGGCCAATTTTTTTAAAAAAATAATTTGTTAAAGAATCAATCAATTTGACTTTATAGGATCACATTGCTGTGCATAGCAACACATTATTCAATTAAATGCCACTTACGTTTAGTGCAAATTATGAAAACTATGACAGTAAGATGATTATCTACCACCTACAGGACATAATAACATACGCATTGCAGCAGTACAAATTACAATTCAAACCATAACAGTTATGATATCACTAACCCCAATTATCCACAGGATATATGACGAAAACTTTTAATCAACAGTACAAAAATTCTAGTAATCATTAGATAGCTCATGTGCATCATCTCTTAATTTTAATGACACAGAATAGACAACACATATCCATCATCACTAATTTTCAGCACACTTTTCAAAAGATAATGATTCTAAACAATTGAATTAAGTTATACAAAGCATATAAACATACACAGTATAAGTTAAAAAAAAAAAAGAAAAAAGTACATGGATTGCACTCATCTTATTCTGCAGAACAGAAATAACAACTAAGCAGTAAGACTTCAAATAACCTGGCCCTGTTGAATACATCTTTAATAATCTTCCCCTTGTCATAGCATTTAATGTATATCTAATTCACAATTATAAAGACAAATTTCGCCAACCAATCAGATTCATCATCATCATATCACCATCACAATGCAAGGTGATTTTTATTTCCAACAACCAAAACACATTCTCTCTCAATTAATTGAAAGCATCATATTCATGAACTGGGAACCTTAATTTTAAGATCATGCCTTAGTTTATCTTTTCTAAAACATCTTTATTTATACGATCTCCCTTATTACAGGCTGTAGGAAAGCACAATGACAATCAATAGCAGCTTACATTTTGTCAGCTGCATGTATGAATTACATTTTCATGATTATGAACCAAATACAAGTCCAAATCCCTAGGAAATATGGTTGCTATCACACTTAGGAGAACTTCCAATACTGGGATTTTGTTTGTTAAATGAGAAGGAGTTTTGAACCACCGACTAATAGTCGAGTTCCCAGAAGATTATTTACACCATAATTCAAAATCTTTGCACTGATGCTAACAAAATAAAAGAAAAAAAAAGAATCTTTGCACCACTAGCGCCCACAGAATTTTCTCCATTACTAGATAATGAAGGATAGCAGAAGATTGGAAAATTTCATATGTTATATAATTAAAATTAATGCAAGACTTTTGATGCCATTCATCCTAATCAAACAATGAAATTGATTCCACAGTAGTGTTATGAATCTTGTTAAGAACAAATTTGGTCCTCTACCAAAAATGTCCAGCCAAACAACAATTAGGAAATTACTGACTCAAAAAGATAGTTTGCCTCTTTAATGGGTATCTGTATGATAGTATGATCAGAGCAAGAAAATAGTTCAAAGACCAGCATATCATATTGGCAAATGCTACTACAAGTGAAAATTGAGTAAGAGAGGTTGGTGTTGGCAATCATCATGCACATCATCAAAGATGAAAATGGAGCCACATAATGGGTTACATTAAGTGGGAATTCTGTCCTCCTGACTCTTATGACTTCTTGGTATATTTTGTTATACATACCAGGATGTTCAAAGAGTCACACGCAATAGAGCTTTCATGACATTGCCACTTGAAGTGCTTGCCTAGAAAGACCACCAAGAACATAACCATACCAGCCTCACAATAAATAAATGAGAAAATTAATTTTTTTATGCAAAGATATTGAACCTATATGTTGATCAAATGCACCGATGAGTTAATTAAATCAAATAGGAGTAAAAGCAAACTTAATGTACCAGCTGGATGGCTACTGCAATTTATGTTTCAATAAATTTGAGATTCACACCATACGCATAATTACGCAACGAGTGTGTTCTGGATTGTTGAGGAACCTGTTTTAGCTGTGGGATCTAGCGAATATGTGATGGAAAGTCTTCGGTACAATAACTCTCAACCTAAATGCATGGTAGACAAAAGAAACCGCACTTCCCCATTTAATGTATTCATACTTCATTTCTTTGACAACAAACAGAAGACACAGTAACTTAATTTGATAAAATTATGTTAAGAATTTCATTAAGGATGCGTTTGGTTACATTTTTTGATTTTTGATTTTAATTTTTTTTTACTTTTGCTATTGAGTAAAAGCAAAAAGTATGTTTGGTAACTATATTGCTATAAAGCAAAAAGCAACATTTGGTAACGGCAGGTGAAGAGCTCGATGAGGAAGAAGGGTTCAAGCTCTTTACTTTTTGGTTTAGTGTTTTAGATGTGAGGAAGCAAAAAAACAGAAAAGTAAG
>KE511412.1:0-14023 GCA_000441515.1 Elaeis oleifera | reverse complement strand
GGAGGGTCTTGCCGGAGCAACCCTAACTCTGGTTTAGACTTCTTTTGCAGGTCCCGACGGCGACCATGGCACCCTCGACTCTAGCATCTCCGACGCTGACGGATTTTTGCACCAACAATATGCATTTTTTGTGAAAGTCCTAGCATCCTCTTATCTCTATAGACCTTAATCCCCAAAATAAAAGATGCTTTCCCAAGGTTCTTCATGGAGAATTCTTTAAACAATCATAATTTGACTGAAGTTAACATAAAAATATCATTTTCAATCAAGAGGATGTTATCCACATACAGCATGAGAAAAATGATAGTACTCTCACTGATCTTTTTGAACACACATGATTCCTCCTCGTTCTTGATGAAATCAAATGATTTGATTATATCATTAAATAAGTATTTCAACTCTGAGATGCTTGCTTAAGTCTATAAATAGATCTTTATAGCTTGCAGACTTTATAATCTCCATCATTGGAAGTAAAATCAAAGACTGCTCCATATAAATATCTTTATCAAGATATCCATTCAGAAAATAGTTTTCACATTTTCTGCCATATCTCATAATTGTAATATGTTGCAACAGCAAGCAATATTCGAATGGATTTCAACATGGCCACTAATAAAAGGTATCCTAATAGTCAATGCCTTCACATTGACTATAACATTTTCCCACGAGCTTTACCTTAAACGTCTCTACCTTTCTATTTGAACTAATCTTTCTCTTATAGATCTATTTATACCTAATAGATACAATACCTTTTGATAGATCCACTAAGGTCCATACTTGGTTTGAATGCATTGAGTCAATCTCCGACTTCATTGCCTCTAACCATTTTTCGGAGTCGATATCTGATATCGCCTTATTATAGGTCTTAGGATCATCTCCACGTACCTCATTATTTTTAGAAATATTTTCTCTACACCTTTGTGATGATACCTAAGTATCTATCAGGAAGGTGAGAAATCCTACTAGATCTACGAGGTGGAGGAGATGCACATATTGGCTCAGTTAGAATGAGTTCTACTGGTTTTGAGGCTCGTTGCTCTTCAAAGACTTTTCTTCGAGCCCAATCTATCTTCTACACCTCCATTTCGAATGAACTACTTTTAAAGAAGGATAACATGTAGGCTCACAATCACATTGCGATCTTCTGAAAGATAGAAATAATATCCTAAAGACTCCTTATGGTATCTTATAAAATAAGCTTTGAAAGATCTAGCCTTTAACTTGTCTGTCTATTATCTTTTGACATGGGTCAGACAATCTCAAATTTTGAAATAATCCAGACTCGATTTCTTATCATGTCATATCTTATCCGGTGTAGTAGGAATGATTTTAGAGAGAATTCTATTCAATAAATAATTGTAGGAAGGTCAGTGAAGCTTATCATAGATCGAATCATATCTAATAGGATTCGATTTCTCCATTCTAAAATTTTATTGAGTTGAGATGTTTCAAGTGGAGTTCATTATGAGACTATGCCATATTTTTGAGATAACTTAAAATTTTTTACTAAGGTATTCACCTCCTTAATCTAATCGAAGAACCTTAAGAAGTTTTTTAGTTTGCTTCTCTACTTCATTTTTGAATTTTTTAAATTTTTCAAAAGCTTCAGACTTATGTCTCATCAGATATGCATATCCGTATCAAGAATAATCATCGATAAAGGTGATGAAGTAGAGATAACTTTCTCTAGTCAGCACATTAAATGGGCGACACAATAATGAGTACCAAAGCAAAAATTTCTATGGTCCTTTCCCCTTATCCCAAATAGGGCAACTTGATCATTTTTTCTCGAAGGCAAGATTCACAGATCGGATGTGACCTTAAAGTCAATGGGCTCAAAAGCCCAATCTTTCTCCAATCTATTAATCTTTCTTTTTCTATATGATCTAGCCTAAGGTGCCACATATACTTTATGTTAATTTCATCTCTAGATCTTTTAGATCCTACGGTATTCACTTCCTGCTCAATACTATTCACAGACATATCAACATGTAACTGATAGAGTCTGTTAACTAAGAAACCACTTCTAACCATTTATTCCAAATAAATGATGCAGTAGTCCTTATGAAAATTAATTACATAGTTGTCTTATATTAAACATAAAATAGAAATCAAATTCCTACTAGTAGCAAGTGCATAATAACAGTCCCTAAGAATCAAACTAAATCATGATGGAAGTCACAGAGGGTATGTCCCCATAGCCACAGTAGTAACTCTTGCTCTATTTTCGACTCATAATGTCATCTCACCTTTCCTCAGCCTTCTACTATCCTCAAGATCCTACATAGAAGTGCATAAATGAGCACTAGAATCAAAGTCTATAACCAAATTAGATGTAAAAGAAACCGCAAGGTTAGTTTTGATAATGAGTAGGTCAGACATAGCTTCAGAAGGTGTGCCATCCTTCTTGTTCTTCAGACTCGCCAAGTGAGCAAGACAGTTCCTTTTTCAATTGCCATTGTTGTTGTAGTAGAAACACTTTTCTTTTCTACGGCCTTCTTCTTAGAACTTTCTTCCTTAGCATGTTCTCTACCTTCTGCTTCTTCATGGACTTTTTTTCTTTCTAGTAGACTTTTTCTTGAAAGATAAAGTTTGCTCTATAGCTAGAACAGTGCCCCTTGAACTCTTCAAGATCCCTTCTATAGTAACTAGCATGTTCAGCAACTCGATCTTGGTGCACTAGATTTTATTCATATGGTAGTTTACAATAAACTATGCATATGAATCAGTAAGAGATTGCAGAATCAGATCAATCTGTAATTCTTTATCCATGGACATCCCAAGCATCTCAAGCTCCTCCAAATCCTTGATCATTGTCAAATAATGTTTATGGACAGATTGCCCATCTTGCATCTTCACCTTGAAGAGTCTCTTAAATACTTTGTAGTGAGCCACATGACTCTGCTCATCATACAACTCTTATAGATGAGCTAGTATGCTCCTAGCAGTTTTCATGTCCTCATGCTGGTGTTAGAGCTCATTGGACATGGATGCTAGCACGTAGCATTGGGCCTTGTTATTATTATCCAACCATTTTTCATGGGTAGCCCTTTGATCAGGGGTTGGACGAGTTGATAGACGGAGAAGGTCCTTGTCGAGAACATAGTTAAGCTTCTTAGAACTCTAGACTATCTTCAAGTTTTGGAGCCAATCTTTATAATTGGGTCCAGTCAATTGGTTAGTCTCTAGGATACGAGCGAGTGGATTGAAAGCAAATATTTTTCTATAGAAAAAAGGAGATTCTAGTTAAATTTTGTAATTGATTCTTTAAATTATTTAAATTTATTTTAAAATAAACTTGACTTTCACTATTTCTTTGGATCTCCCACACTCCTCAGATCTTGTAATTTGGATTTCAAGTGGATACTGCGATCCTATCGATTAGTATACCACCTCATTTAATAGTTATTGATGATATGTCAACCAATGAGTGGACAACTCTTATCTAATACTTTTCAAGCAAATTGTAGTGGTCTCTGATCTCTAATCTTGAAGTCTCACCTGACAGTTATTGGTCTCATTTCTTAGTGAAGTCAGACCTACTATTTTTGTGAAAGTGAAGCCATCATTGGGACTCTTATCTAACAGTTATTAAGCCTAACCCCATCTCCACCATACAGCATCTCATGCCAATAGAGTGGTTGCATCTTCCCCGATGTAACTGAACGATTATATCCAACGAAGAATAATTTACATCTGAAGGGCCCGCACATCTACAATGATGGAAGATCGCTCGACTTAATATTTATGAGGAGATTTAATTTAGATCTTCTTTAAATTTTAATTATTTATTTACATCCCATGTAAATCTACAATTACATTGGATCTACCAGGGAGATCGCATGTTGACTCATCAAGATCAGACTTATGGTGTAATGCAGTCATGGTGAACTCAACACTAAGTACCCTAAACTAGAATTTGGTCAACCAAATTGATCAGATAAGTGATGATCGGTGGGAGGTCTCTGCTGTTGATGCAATGGTTCTAGTTAAGTAACCACCTTTCAAAGTACTTCTCTTAGACACCAATAGGTGAACCTCTTCCAAATTAGCCTTGGCTTTTGATTTCTTACCACAAAATACCCTATTGCAACCATCTAAGGTGCATTCATGATACAACCCTACATCAAGGGTTGTAGTGATTCAATATGATCACTACGTGTATCAATACAATACAATTATCTCATAACCAAAATAAATCAAATTTTATTTAATTAAATCTTTTCTTTTCTCAAAAGATAACTTATAATTAAAGGGTCTCATTACTTATCATCCTGGGACAACCTTTCAGCATAACTAGTGTTATGCTAGGGCAACCTTATATCAGGATAAACATAGACTCACCTAAGACTTATCAATTAGATCTCTAATCTAAAATTTTAGATCTAATCTAAATTTTAGATCCTTAATTAAGGGTTTCATCTCTTATCATCCTTGGATAATCTTTCAGCATAACTTGTGTTATGCTAGGGCAACATTATGTCAGGATGATCCTTGACTAACCCAATATTTATCAATTAAAATTTTGGTTTTGATTAAAATTTATGATCTAAAATTTTAGATCTAATCTAAATATCAGATCTAAGCACAAAGAATTAGAACTAATTAAAACAAAAATTAGATCTAATCTAACATTCATGTTAATTGAAAATAGAAAATTCAGATCTCATTTGAATTTTAGATGTAATTGACAAACATAAAACTTCAGATCTAATCTGATGAAGAGATCTAATTGAAAGCATCAAAATTTAGATTTAATCTATATTTTAGATCTTAAGAACATGAGTCATGTAACCTAGCTCTGATACCAGTTGAAGAAAAATGTAGGGTATGCATGCTAGATCAATAAATTTTTTTTTGATGTAGCGGAAGAAAAACCAATCTAGCATGCATCTACGAGATCTCATCTCATGGGACCATATCTAGCATGTTCTTAAGATCCAAAGCAAAAAGTAAATCTATCAAAGACATAAACATGAAGATCTTATCTTCACCTTAGAGCAGATAGTTATTCACTGCGATTTGATGATCATGGATATCTCTTTAGATTTTTTGACGAGCCACACAAGTGTCTGATCTCTACGGGTATCCACGGGAATAATCTGGGATGCTCCTCTCTTGCTTCTTCTCCAAGAAACCAGCATGCACCTCAAAGAAAAGAAGAAAGAAGAAGAGAGAACATCTTCTCTCTAGACTTCTAGGCAAAACACCCAACACCTTGGGTGTGGAGAAGGAGGATGCCCAACCTCTTGGGCATGGAGATCAAGGATGCCCAACACCTAGGCATGGGGCACGAAGAAAAAGAGAAGAGAGAGGGGAGTGAGCTCTAGATAGAGAGGGCATGGGCAAGGCTTGTTAGCTTCTTTTTTTAGAGTTTTGAGATCACATCTCAAGACCTTTTTATAGACCTAAAAGAGTCCTACTTGATTTAGAACTTTGATCAAATCAAATCCTTATCTCATAGAGATTTTGACTAAATCAAAACCAACTTCCTTAAGGACTTTGGGGTGCCTCTCTCTTGCTCTTTTTGGTGTCAAAACCAGATAGGATGTGCACCCCATCAAGCCCTCCTCCTTATCGCATAAGACCAAGTGGGGTGCCAACAATTGATGCCCTTGGATCCAATCCAATTTGGCACGAGCCCAATGTCCTCCAAAGTAAATTAAGATGGAAAACCAACTCGTGGTAGCATATAGCATGCAATTGACTTGGTCCAATCCCCATCTCATAGGGATTTAAGTCTAAAGAGAATTTGGATTTAACCATGTACTAGCATGGTATTCCTAAGCCCAATAGGATTTCATAAATCCTTAACCCAATTGGAACTACATGAGTCCAATTGCACAACCTAATCAATTTTCTTTGTGTGGGATCTCTTGGTTCAATTCTATCTGGTAGTAGGATATATTATGATCTCCATCAATAATATCATTGAAACTCCTTTCAATGGATCAAAATATTTCAATTCAATCAATTTGAAAATTATTGATCATCCAAATAATTTTAATTGATCCCATAATCCACTAGTGACACCTAGCAGTATGTAGTGGCAATCCAGCAAAATTGAAAGGATGAACCTCTAGGTGCAGTTACCATGTGATCCGATTCTTTTATCGCAAGTTTTGACAAGATAGAGGTTATAGATAACTCATCAACCTAACCTTGTCTTATGTAAGATTCAATTAACCTGAGTTCTTAGTGAAACTTTATAGAAACTCCTTTCCAACATTCACACTGAAGGAAAGAAAGCTTGTTTCTTTAGGAGAATAAACGGATAGCTAGGGTGCATCTAAAAAAAATTTCTATGCCAACTAGATAAAGATTGGATCTTTACCTAATTTATAGCGGAATAGAGATTAAATCTCCAAGAATCTGGTTCACAAGCCTTGCATAGGTTTGAATCCACAGACTCTCTACTTTGTGCGTACCCCAAGCTTCGCAGAAAAATGAGATGAAGCCTCAGATTGAAGCACCTTCATAAGGCAACAAGGGAGGGGTGAGAGTCTCTGGTGTGATGCCTCACACCAGCAAGAAGGAAGGCCCAAACAAGCTCCATACCAAGGGAAGAGGGATGCCTAAAGGGAACACACCAAGGGGTTGCCTACTCCTCTCCTTATGCCTCTCTCTCTCTTTCTCTCCCTAGCACACAATCTAATTGTCATGCTTTGATAGTTAGAGGTCCTCCCTATTTATAAATGATTCTCAATGACCTATAAGAGCAGGATTTTTAATTTAAATAGACTTTGAATTAATCCATAACTCATCAAAGAAGGAGTCCTAAAGGAGAAAAGCTTGGCACCTAACTAGGTGCCCTCATGCACCCATGCCTACACCCATTATGGGGCAGCAACAACCAGCACCCCATCTAGTGTTGGTCAGCCATGAAGGAGAGAGTCTTAGTAAAAGCAGACTCCAAGGATCTAATCCAAAATGGATCAATTTGAATCTAACTCGAACCTAATTCGAATAATTCGAAAAGGCTGTCAATCCTAAGCTGTTTAGGATTTAGGACCAAGTCTAAGTCAAATTTATGAATCTAATTAAGTCTAATTAAATTAGATCTAATCTAAATTAATTAGCACTTAAATCTAATCTCTCATAGACTTCTTGGATCATAGATCCAATTTGTTCATCTCCAGAGTTGAACCTAAACCTCATGTCTAGTGCTAGTTAGACATAGTCAACTGTTTAATTCTGTATGATTCATAACTTAATTCTCAATCAAGTTAGTCTATATGTTCAATCAAATCACGTACTTCCAAATTGAACATATAGATATAGGTCAATTCTTTCTACATTGCCTAACTTTGTGCGTGACTCCATAGGTTCAAACACTAAGCCAACAGCACAAGAACCATTTTCTGTATTAATCGAAGTTACCATCTAGCAATGGTTTCTGATATTTGGATAGGTCAAATAATTGCAAGGCAATATTCAAGGACCAATGCATATGGTTACCACATAATTCATCTCTTTGATCCTGAATGCTCTAAAATGATCTAGAAGTTAACAGTCAACCCTGACAGAGTCATCCACATTGTATTTCAATCTTTCAAATCCATCACATGGATTATCCTAGCTAAGATTTTACTAAATTGAAATACGGTGATACATCAGCTTTTATAATCTGGAGGGTCAATCCCATCTTGATCCACACATAGACTTTTTAAGTACTTGACTGTACTTAGTAGCCTTCCATCACTGCATTAGAAATACAGATAATCTGGCACCAAAGTATATTGAGTTGCTTGTAAGTCACTATGGTGATCTCAGATCTGAGGAACACTTATGCCCATACGCTTTGTGAGCTGTTCCTGACAGTAAAGTGCTCAGCAGGTGAGTCACTTATTTAGTGATGATGTACACCTACATCTCACCTGTATGTCATGCCAGTGTCTCCACACTCCTTGATTAAGAGGATAACCAACCCATATGACACAATGACTTTCACTTGATAGACATTATCATCCTTGAATGACATATCATTTGATCGCGAACATGTTTAAGAACTATACGATAAATCTTCCTTTATCAATTACTTTATCATTCTAAGAAATTCATCACACACAAGATTTCTAAGAAGGAAGATGTATCTTTATGATGAATAATACCAAAATAACTTTATTATCAATCAATAATTCATATAAATATTACAAAAGAAACACAATCATCCATACGATTGGTTTTAGGATACATTTTCTAATGACTCCCACTTGGATTAAAGCCAATCGGGTAGTATCTTATACCCATCTTCTGTTTGTGATCATCAAACTCTTTGATCTCGAGAGCTTTAGTGAAGGGGTCGGGTAGGTTCTCCTTTCTATCGATCTTTTGAAGCTCGATGTCATCTCGATCCATGATCTTTTGCAGAAAATGATAGCGACGCAGAATATGCTTGGTACGCTGGTGTGACTTTGGCTCTTTTGTCTGAGCTATGGCTCTAGTGCTGTCACAGTACAGCAGAAGGAGGCCATCAATAAGGGGTATAACTCCAAGCTTGATGATAAATTTCTACAACCACATCACCTCCTTTACAGTATCAGATGTGGCAATGTACTCTGCTTCACATACAGAATCGACCACAGTATGTTGTTTGAAACTCTTCTAGTATATTGCTTTTCTATTTAAGATAAATATGTAGTCTGACATGCTTTTGATGTTATCACTATCTGATTGAAAACTGAAATCAGTATATTCCACAAGTTTCAGATCAATGTCTCAGTAGATAAACCACTGATCTTTAGTATTCCTTAAATACTTAAAGATTGTCTTCACAACCTTCTAATGGTTTTATTTGGATCTGACTGGTACATACTCACTATCCCTAGTGAATAGGCCACATCCGGCCTTCTACATATTATGGTGTATATGATAGATCCCATTGTCGAAGCATATGGTATTCTACTCATACCTCTCTCTCCTGAGGGGTTGTCGAATAATCCTTCTTGGATAGAGTAATTCCATGGTTTATCGGTAGATAGTCTTTCTTAGAATTCTCTATGTTGAACCATTTCAACATGGTATCGATGTACGTAGATTGAGACAATCCAAGCAACCTTCTAGATCTATTCTTATAGATCTTTATCTCGAGGATGTAGGATGCTTCTCCCAAATTCTTCTTGAAGAACTATGATGATAACCACAGCTTCACATTCTGCAAAGCTGAGATGTCATTTTCTATTAACAGTATGTCATCCACATACAGTACAAGAAAGATGAATACAGAATCGTTAGCCCACTTATAGATGCAAGGCTCTTCTCCATTCCTAACGAAGTCATATATTTTGATCATCTTATCAAAATATGTATTCTAACTCCTAGATACCTGTTTCAGTCCACAAATGGACCTATTTAGTTTGCACACCTTAGATTCATCTATGAATGTGAACCCTTCAAGTTATATGATATACATTTTTCTTCCAGCTTCTTGTTTAGGAAATAATTTTGACATCCATTTGTTGGATCTCATAATCTAAGTATGCAGCTATTGCAAGCATAATCCGGATGAACTTGAGCATTACCATGGGAGAGAATATTTCGCCATAGTCAATACTATAACGCTGACGGTAACCCTTGGCAACTAGATGGATTTTAGGTCTCCACCTTTCTGTCTGCTCCTCTTTTCTTTGAAATTCACTTGCACCCTATGGGTTTTATCTCTTCGAGTGGATCAACTACTATCCATACACCATTGATCTCCATGAACTCCATCTCAGTCTTCATGGCCTCTAGCCATTTTTGAGAGTCAAACCTCTGCATGACTTCCATATAGATAATCGGATCCTCATCGTTCTCATCTAGTTCGATAGGATCACCATTTCGGAACAAAACCTATAGTATCTGTCTAGTTGACATGGTACTCTACCGGATCTCATCAATGGTGTCTCTACTGGCTTAGGATTCGATTCTCCAATCAAATTTGATTTTGTGTGTGCCGATTCTTCTATCTTATAAACTTCACCAAGTTTAATTTTACAAGCATTAGTTTCTTCTCTAAGAAATTCTTTTTTCAAAAGACTATCCTATTGCTGACTAACACCTTTTATTCTTCAGTGAGGTAAAGTAGTACCTTTAATTTCTTTGGATATCCTATGAACAAGCATTTATCGAACTTTGGTCCAAACTTATCTGTCTTTAAATATTTGACATAAGCTGGATACCCTCAGACTCTAAGTTGTGAGAGCATCAGCCTACGTCCTGTCTATATCTCATGCAGAGTTTATCGATAGACTTACTTGGCACCTTATTAAGAATATAACAGACAGTTTCAAGAGCATATCCCCAAAAAAAAGATTAGCAGACTCGTAAAGCCCATCATAGATCGGACTATGTCTAATAAGGTTTGATTCTTCCTTTCAGATACCCTATTATATTGTAGTGTTTCAAGAGAGGTCTACTGTGAGAGAATCTAATTTTCTTCTAGATATATCAGGAAGCCACTGGTGAGGTATTCATCTCCTCAATCTGATCGAAGAGTCTTAATACTCTTTCCAGTCTATTTTTCTACTTCACTACAAAATTATTTGAATATTTCAAATAATTTTGATTTATACTTCATAAGGTAGACATACCCATATCTCGATAAGTCATCTGTAAACATAATGAAGTAGTAGTATCCTCCTCTAGTGCCTATATTCATAGGTCCACATACATCACTATATATTAGACCTAAGACATCACTGGCTCTTTCTTCTTTCCCTTAAAAGGTGATTTGGTCATCATACCAAGTAGACAGGATTCATAGGTCGGTAATGATTCACAATCATTAATTTCAAGGACACCCTCTTTGATTAACCTATCCATCCTATTCTTGTTTACATGACCCAGCTTACAATGCCAAAGATAAAAATTACTGACATTATCTATCCTAAGGTGTTTGCTCGAAGTATACATGACACCAACAGGCTGTGATAATATGTATATGCCATGTTTTAATTATCCACATATAAATATAATATCATTCACAATGATATCACAAAAATCATCCTTTATTAAAACCTAAACCAAGTTTGGCCAAAGGCCTACAGAGACATTCATCAAAAAGAAGGACAATAATGACAATCATCTAACATGACACTATTGAACTCGAAAACAAGCTGTATAGTTTCTTAAGCCAAGATTAGAATGAGACTTCCATCTCCAACGTTCAAGAACCGCTAGCCTTCTCTAAATTTTCTACTGACCCACAGTCTCTACAATGAATTGTATATATTAATCAAACTTTCAGTATCCAATACCTAGGTAGTAGTATCACAATAGAAAATTAAAAAAATTATCATATAAGTATCTTGTGAAGCAACCGATTGCTTATTTCTCTTGTTCTTAGGTCTATTTGGATCAAGGATAGCTATATAAGTAGGATAATTTTTTTCAATGATCTAGCTTCTTGCAAATAAGTATTCTGTCTGGCTCTTATCGACTTTCGACTTTTTACTTTATTTAGGCTTTGGATCGGTGGCATGATTCTTCTGGACCTTTTCTTTTTTCTCTCTTAGAGGATCGATAACCTATAAACGAACCTCCCACTACATGCACCAGCTCCTTCTAGAGCTGGTGGTCCTTCTCGAATATCTGTAGTAATCCTAGCAAACCATGGTAGTTTACTGCAGGTTTAGTCATTCTATAATGACTTAAGAAGGATAGGTAGGATTTCGATAGCGAATTGATGATAGCATCCTTGTCTAACTGTTTATGTAATAAAAGTTAAGTTTGCTTAGGCATTCAATCTGCTCAATTATGTATAATATATGATCGGTGACTGACGTCCCTTTCGCATACAAGCATTGAACACATGTAGAAGATTTTATGTCTCTCCGTATCCTCTGGGGTGTCGAAGGACTCATTCAATATTTGAATCATATCCTTTGGTTACACATCCTTGAACTTATGGCTAAGTTTGTCGTTCATGACTGCCCTCATGATGCAACATACAGTCATGCAGTCACTGAGCTACTTCAAGTATCTCTTGCGACACGAGGTGCGTTGGTAGTAAGTTCTTCAAGTGTCTGATCTGTAAGTACGTATAGGATCCTTTCATGCTCCAGAATAATCTTCAACTTTTGATACCAGCTATCGAAGTTGGGTCTGGTAAGCTTGTCGCTGTCCAACAGCCAATGGAGCGATAGTGTATTGGCCATAGCTAAAAGAAAATCAAAAATCTATTAGTATATGAATTACTTTCAATCTTAAAGATATAGATTTTAGTCTAAAAGTTATCCCTCTATTTTATACAAATTGATAGCTTCTATCTCCAACTCGAAGAATTACATTAATTCCTTAGCATGTACTAAAATTCACACAGACTGCATTCGAACTTGAGTGTGGTTCGACCAATCCTAGTGCATCCATAGGTAGGTTCATAATCAATTATTCTCCAAACAACTTCTAGCAGTTAGATTTTATCCCAGGCATCTCTTCAGCAGGCGTGTGGCACCTCCACTGAAAATTTTGATTAGATCCAACCATTGACATGACTACACCAAGTGCATCCAACAAATAAATATCCAAGCCCGAGTGTGGCTCAGCCAACCTAAGCATTGATCTGATGGGTATAATAAGATGGTCATATGATGAATGATAATTTCAATACCCAATAGACACTAGACATATGGCACCTCCAATGTCTATTTGGAATATTGGACTTATTATCACGCATCTTAATGGGAGGCTATGAACAAGTTATCTCCATAACTGTATCATTTTAAAATTTAATAATTTAGAGAATTTGATTTTATTAATTTGAGAATAAGAGAAAAATTGATCTACAAGTCATAAATCCTCCCACTGACTTCACCAAGTCATGTCGAGGATTAGACACAAGCTGATGTAAAAATACCTAAATCAGTCATACTGATTTACCTTAATGGCATGGATTAGTTTGAATCGACTAGTAACCTAATCAAAATATAATCTACCATGTTGGTCAGGTAAGTGAGATCAGTGGGAGGGATATGCCATTAACTCACCTAGATGCCATCTAGGTGAGTAGCTCTCAATTAATAACCATTTGATCAAAACTGTCAAACTTATCTTAAATACTAACTGATTAATTAGTTTAATTTAGTCCACTAGAAATTCAGATTCAACCATTGAGCCATGATCATGGTCCATTTAGTAAGGTTAAAATATGAACTTTATCAAGCTTTAACTATTGAGGTTGATCTAGAGAAATTCCAACCTAATCTAATTCAACTCTTGATTAGATTTAACCAATTTTTTATTCAGTCTGTATATATTTCTAACCCTAGGTCTAATCCAATAGAAGGATCTAATTCATACTAACCCATTGTCCATCGATTTATGTGGTATCTTAGTAATCTTCAATTCTCAAATCTAGATCGTTTAAACTTAGTTCCAAATTAAGTGTGTGAAATGTATGTTTTAGTTTGTAGAATTATTCTATCAGGATTTCAAGTGAAGCATACCATATGTTTCAAATCATGAAAACTAATTTTCATATATATGTTTAATAATTAAACATGTACAAGTATGATCTAAACTTTATACATACATTACATGTATCATGATAATTTTTAGATCACTATCGATTACATCTAATGTAACATGCTATTCAGATTTTAAAATAATTTTTATATCTGAGTTTATCTTATTGTAAGAAATTATAAATTATTTTAGATCTAATCTAAAATTATTTATAATCAAAATAATTTATAAAAATATGTTTTCTCTTTTCTTCATGAAACTGGACCATAATGACACCCCTACACATCATAAGAGAATCCATCGAATGGACAAGAGAGAGAGATTAATCCCTTCTATCTCTTATGATCGGACGATCTGGTGATCTTATCAATCTGAGTACTGGGTTACTAAGATTTACAATCTTATTTCATATGCAATCACATCAATATGTAATTTGATAAATAATTTATGTCATGAATATGACTTTGATCTCATCAACCATGTTCTTCATATAATCTAATCAGATTTGATGCATCATATACATCATATCAGATCTGAAATATATCTTATACTGATTATAAAATATTAATTTTAGATTTGA
>KE511395.1:0-10364 GCA_000441515.1 Elaeis oleifera | reverse complement strand
TTCTTCTCTTCTCTTTTCCTTTTTTCTCTTCTTAAAAATAAAATAAAAAAAATTGAACCACACATATTAGGGTTTGCACTGGTACATGTATGGTATAATTTTTCTGACCTAGTTGAACCTAATCCTAAAATTAAACGGCTGATCCATATTACACCTAATAATAAAATAGCTGAAAATTTTAAGAACCACCTAGACAGATGAAGGAATATTTATTTTTCCACCTATAACCCATCAATGTTCCCATCATTTTATTCATATTCTAGTCCTAAGGTCGATTTGAACTTGTTAGTCCAAAAATTAGATAAAGTCGACCTTCTTATAGATAAATGCCTAGTCCTAGATCAACAATCTCCTATGCAATACACACCACCTCCCAATTATCAAAAGATTTGTTCTATCTTTGCTAGCCCAACCCATCATGTTAGTGAATGTCCGACGGCTGCACAGTTTTCACCTTTTATCCAAGAACAAGTTCAAGCTGCTCAAGGTTACTCCAATCCTGTCAATGACCTATTATTAAATGCATATAACCAAGATTGGAGGAACCACCTAATTTTCTTGGAGACCCTAACAGACTCAGGCTAAGACCCAAATTTTTTCTGTGTAGAACTTTCAGAATAAGCCCCAATACCAGAATTATGCCTATAATATAGGTCAGCCTAATCAGCCTATCCAGCCATCCTATTGCAATCAGCCGTCATACCCACCTCCTCAACAAACCAATCTAGCCGACGATTGGTTTAGCCAACTTCAACAAATGATTATGATTCAACAATAATCCCTTGCCAGACTAGAAGCACAAATAAATCAGTTAACTGAGTCTACCATGAGAAGAGAACTAGATCAATTATCAAGCCAAACAATATTGAATTTTGAAAACAACCCAACCACCCACTAACCTACTGGACCTAGTCAACAATCCAATGTCCCACCTAAGAATCTCTAATTTAAAAATGACAAAGTAATCTCTGGGTTTAAAAGTGATAGGATTCTTAAGGATCCATACCAAGATCAAGTGAGTGAGGCTAGTACTGATACTAGCAAAAATGAGAATTTAGAAGAGGAGGTTAGTTCTGAGGATAACCCAATAGAAGAACCTGAGTTTGAAATTATTATTGATCTGAGTGAAAAAGATATAAAAATGTTGGAGCAAACCGACTGACCTCCATAAACCGATCAATCTCCGGCACACACCAACCGATGCCCGACTCTAACACACCAAACGAACAGATGATCCTGGAAGTAATTACCGACTATATGTTGGTTGAGCAGATCGATGCTACTTTCGACCAACCGATCGAACACTCCTCATAGAACCAAGATCGGCAGATGATCGATGTTCGGACTCTACAGATAATAAGCTACTTCGACCGTCAGTATTTCAGAGTTACTAACCGACAACCGACTCCCGACGAACAGTCGGCCGACTCATTCAAATATATCATAACCGTCATGAATGGTTACTTCACTGATATCGTGGTGTAATCCGTGGGGATTAATAACCCATTACGAGATTACCACCCCATGATTCTACGTCGCTAAATGTGGGACCATATCCGACAGTTACGATGATCTACTCTATAAAACGGGGGTAAGGCAACAAATTTCGGTAAGCTAATCTTGATACACTAAGCTCTATCTCCGTTCTTATTTGATTGTTGTCCAGTCTCCTTCTCTAACTTAAGTATCGGAGGGTCCCCATCAGAGACAACTTCGGTCAGTGCGGACTTTATTTTGCAGGTGCTCATTTCCGACGAACAGGCGATGAAAGGATTGGCAGCAATAGATTGGCATGCCAGGAAGGGAGGAAATAGCAGCAAGAAGGAAACTCGTAATGATGAGAACTAGAGCTCAATGATCAATGACGACCGACTCAACGAGACATTCTTCCCACCGAGAAGAGGCCCTTCCTCTGCCTCCGATAGTAGAGCCCAGTTCTCCATGCCCCGTGGTTACCACAGACGTTCAGATTACTGTGATCGTGCAACAAATGAACATCCTCGTGGAGGTGGTCAAAAGCCTCCAACAACAGCAAACCCAGCCACCACAACCACCGACGGAGCAATCAGCGGTGCATTCAGCACCTTCCAAACATAGCCGCCATCATTTGCGATGATCTCCGTCTCCTCCACCAGAGCGACGATCTCGACTCTCTCAATGGGATGAGTAGCGGCACTCACGGCAATCTCAACGTGCCACCCACCATTCATGGTGCCCCTCTCCTTCTCAGTTAGATCAAGTAAGGAAGGGGAAGCGATCGTGAACACCATCTGCCTCTAATTCTTCGGGAGGATCAACCCCAGAGTCTCCCACCACCGGCGGCTTGAAGACTATGAGCGTAAGTTCAAAGAAATCGATCGTTGACTTGTCCAGCTCCAGACAGACGATCAGAAATCATCAAACGACTTCGATTTTCATACCGCCCAGCCTCTCTTCTGACTTATTTTGAACGAACCGATCCCGACTCGGTTCAAGATGCCGCATGTGAAGCCTTATAACGGTTCCACCGACCCAATCGATCACCTCGAGAGCTACAAGGCTCTCATGACAATCAAGGGAGCAACTGACACCCTCCTGTGCATCGACTTCCCGGCCACACTTCAAAAAGTTGCTCGAGCCTGGTACTTTGGGCTTCGGTTGGGAAGTATCCACTCCTTCGAGCAGTTGGAACATTCCTTCGTGGTCCATTTCAGCACTAGCCAGAGGCTGCCATGAATCTCGGATAGTCTCTTTTCGATCAAACAAGGAGAGATCGAAACACTCTGAGATTTCGTGGTCCGATTCAATGCGGCCATGCTTGAGGTCAGGGACCTCAACAAAGATATGACCATATCGGCCATGAAAAGAGATCTAAGGAGATCCCGATTCACATACTCACTGAATAAAATCCTCTCTCAGACATATGCTGAACTCTTAAAATGTGTGTACAAATATATGCACACGGATGAAGGAGCTTCGACCGGTGTCAGGTAGAAACAAAGGTCAGAAGAAAAGCAGAAGAAGAGTGGGGCTCTGGTCAAAACAAGTAGGCCCCCATCCAACAAGCAAGCCTCACCCCGATGACGGAGTCCGAGGCCGACACATAACAGGTATAATTCTTATACCCCTCTCTCTACTCCTTGTGCATAGATTCTCATGGAGATCGAAGGGCGGAATATCTACGACACCCTCCGTCAATGAAAGTGAAGAACCGTGATCGAAGGAAGTATTGTCAGTTTCACCGAGACCACGGCCATGACACCGAACAATACATCTAGCTCAAGGATGAAATAGAAGCCCTAATATGACATGGCTATCTCAAAAAATATAGGAGAGAGCCGCCAACTCAACCCCCTCTAGATCGATGACTGAGGAAGCTGTGAATAACCAACTGACCGTGGGAGTCATCAACATGATCACCAGACGGCTGGATCGGGGGGCAACTCCCGATGAGGAGTCGACGAAGCGCCCAAGACTCTATGATGTAATAACCTTCTCGAAGGAAGATGCTCGGAGAATTCAAACTCCCACGATGATGCTGTTGTTGTTTCAGCAACAATAATGAATTATGATGTAAAAAGGATACTTATGGATAATGAAAGCTCAACTGACGTTCTGTTTTACTCGACCTTCTCTTGAATGAAATTACCGATTGATCGACTAAGAAAATCTCGACACCGTTAGTCAGCTTCAGTGGAGATGCTGTCACAGTGGAAGGAGAAATCACCCTCCTCCTAAGTGCTGGGATGGAACCACAATAAAGCACCATCTTCATAATCTTTACAGTCATCGGAGTACCCTCGGCCTACAATGCCATACTCGAAAGACCCAGACTAAATGCCCTGAGAGCGATAGTCTCGACATACCACCTGTTGGTCTGATTTCCGACCAAAAATATCATCGAAGAAATATGCGGAGATCAACAACTCGCCCGATGCTATTTCACGATCTCCACCCAGAATAATAAACCTAAGGACTCCCTGTCGATCGATAAATTAGACCAAAGGGAGAATCAAGAAAGGGGTGAGCCAGCCGAATAATTGACTTCCATCCTGATAACAGAAAATCCCGAGCAAACAATCCAAATCGGGTCACAATTGTTCAACTCGGAGCAACAACAACTAATCAAATTGCTTAAAGCCAATGCCGACATCTTTACTTGATCGGCAATGGAGATGCCCGACATTCCTCCGAAAATAATGACCCATCGGCTCAACATCAGTCCAAATGTCAAGCCAGTGAGAAGAAAAAGCAGTCCTTTGCCTCGGAAAGATAGAAAACCATCGACGAGGAAGTCGACAAACTACTCGCAGCAGGATTCATCAGAGAAGCCACATATCCAGACTGGCTTGCCAACATAATCATGGTGGAAAAGGTCGACAAAAAATGGAAGATCTGCATCAACTACACTGAACTGAATCGAGCCTGTCCGAAAGATAGCTTCCCACTGGCAAAGATCGATTAGCTAGTAGATGCAACGTCAGGTCATCGACTACTGAGCTTCATGGATGTCTTTGCTGGATACAATCAAATCCGCATGGCACCAGAGGATGAGGAACACATGGCTTTTGTGATGGACAAGGGCTTATACGGCTACAAAGTAATGCCTTTCAGTCTGAAAAATATTAGAGCCACCTATCAACGACTCATTAATAAAATCTTAAAAGTACAAATCGGATGAAACATGGAAGTGTACATGGACGACATGCTGGTGAAAACCACCCAGACTTCAAACTATATTCGAGATTTGGAAGAAGCTTTCAACACGCTCTGACGATACCAAATGAGGTTAAATCCGACCAAATATGCGTTCGGAGTGACCTCGAGAAATTTTTTGGATTCCTTGTTTCGCAATGAGGGATCGAAGCTAGTCCCGAAAAATAAAGCTATCATCGACATGAAGCATCCAAATACGAAGGAGGTACAACAACTGAATGGCAGAATCACCACACTCAGTTGATTTATCTCTAGGTCGGCTGAAAGGTGTTTATCATTCTTCAAGACTTTAAGGCAAACGAAGGACTTCTCCTGGTTGGATGAATGCCGACAAACGTTCGAAGATCTGAAGAAGTACCTGGCTTCTCCACCTTTACTCATAAAACCAAAGGTTGGAGAAATACTATATCTCTACTTGGTGACATTGATAGAGGCGGTTAGCTCGGTACTCGTTCGAGAAGATAAAAATTGAATTCACTGACCCGTCTACCACACCAGCAAAGTGCTCCACAACACCGAAGTTCGATATTCAAGAGCGGAGAAAATGATCTACACCCTGATCATATCAGCGCAACGGCTTCGCCCTTACTTTCAGGCACACTCCATTACGGTCCTTACTGATCAACCATTAAAAGTGATCCTGCACTGTCCTGATACATCGGGATGAATGGTGAAGTGGGTGGTGAAGCTAGGTGAATTCGACATACAATACTGACCATGGCCGTCCATGAAGGCACAAGTCCTAGCTGACTTCATCGCAGAATGCACAATAGCTGACAACAAGTCGGAAGATGCAACCATGAAGGAGGCTGCAACCCTCGAGCCTGACCTAAGATCGACCTGGGTGCTGCATATCAACGGGGCATCGAATGCTCAAGGCAGTAGAGCTGGCCTCATTCTCACCAACTCAGAAGGGGTAGTCACCGAGTACATCCTTCGGTTTGACTTCAAAGCTTCAAACAACCAAGCCGAATACGAAGCTCTCTTAGCCAATTTGAAAATGGCTAAGGAGCTCGAGATTGACAGTCTAAAAATCTTCACCGACTCTCAACTGATCATGGGACAAGTCAAAGGTGAATTCGAAGCTCGAGACCCGATCATGGCAATATACCATCAAACGGTGAAAGACCTCATGATGAATTTAAGATACTTCGAGATCTTTCACATACCCAGGATCGAGAATGCTCGAGCCGACAAACTTTTCAGATTGACAACGACTGCTTATAGTTCGCTGGGACGAACATTCGTGGAGTGTCTTGAACAACCGAGCATCGACAAAAATGAAAAGGTGTTGCAGCTAATAGCCGAACCTAGTTGGATGGATTCGATCATCCGATATCTGTCCGACGGAGTCCTCCTTGATGACCCTGTGGAAGCAAAATGAACCCGATGTGTAGCTTCCTAGTATGTGATGATGGATGGTCGTCTCTACAAAAGATCATTCTCTCTTTTCTTACTAAAATGACTAGGACCGACCGATACCGATTATGCACTTAGAGAAGTACATGAAGAAATTTGTGGAAGCCACTTGGGGGCAAGTCCCTAGCCTACAAGATTTTGTGACAAGGTTATCATTGGCCCACCATGAAAAAGATTGCGGCTGACTTGATCCGAAGGTGCGAACTATGCCAGAAGTATGCCAACGTACAGCATCAACCTGCCAGTCGGCTAACGTCCATTGTCGCACCCTAGCCTTTCGCTCAGTGGAGAATCAACATACTCGATCCTTTTCCCCGATGTCTGGCCAAAAAAAATTTATAGTGGTTGCAATCGACTATTTCACCAAGTGGGTAGAAGCTGAACCCCTGGCTTAAATCACCGAATGCAAAATGGAAGACTTCATCTAGAAATCCATCATCTATAGATTCGGACTGCCGCATACCATTATAACTGACAACAGACGATAATTCGATAATCAGGACTTCAAAGAATTCTGTATGAAGTTCCATATTACATATAAGCTTACATCAGTCAAGCACCCGCAATCAAATGGAGAGGTTGAGATGACCAATCGAACAATCTTGCACGGGTTAAAGACCCGACTGAATGAGGCTAAGGGTCTTTGGGTCGAAGAGCTATATCTAGTCTTATGAGCGTATCGGACAACTCCCCATATACCGACTGGAGAGTCTCCTTTCAACTTAGCCTATGGGATGGAGGCGATGATCCCACTCGAGATCGGGTTACCATCGACAAGAGTTGAGCAATACAATGAACCGGACAACTCTGAGTGTCAGAGAGCCGACTTGAATCTCCTACCAGAACTCCGACGCGAAGCTCAACTTCACATGGCCACGTACTGGCAAAAGATAGCTCGGTACTATAACACCAAAGTCAAGCCGAAAGTTTTCCGACCAGGAGACTTAGTTCTGAGAAAGTAAAATTTTAAAACCTCTAGATCAAGGAAAGCTATCTTCGAACTGAGAAGGATCCTACAGGATATCAGAGACAAACAGACCGGGTGCCTATCGGCTCGAAACCTTGGAAGGTTCGACTATTCTCCGAACATGGAATGCCGACAATCTAAAGTTATATTATCAGTGATCCTTGTACGTACTTAGAAATATAGTTCTGTTCCAGAATCGTAAACCAGACTTCTGATGAAATGTCGGTCCTCGTTGTGGAGGCCAGATCATCGATGTCACGGCTTGGAGTCTGATTTTCCAAAGAAGTCAGAAACCTATAGCCTGACCACCGACTGCATCCCGATTCCCCTACAGAACCGACCTATTTACTTCAATGGGAGGCTAGCGCTGGCCACGCAGATTTCCTCCACAAAAGCCGTGCCACCCCCATAGTTAGCTTTCTGTTCAAATGGCTAGCTAATTTGCCGACTTGGTATCAACCAAGAAAGGCAAAATACCAAAATGATCAAAGTCAGATTGGAATTATACTGACATGGCCACAGCCAGTCGAGAGATATTCGGCTTACCACTATTTATCAGATAATATGATGTATGAACCCGATTAAGGTCCGGATAATAGATATATGACTTACTATCATTATCCTAACTAAATACGTTGGAAACTACATGACTAGCAGATCTTATAATCTGCGGAATGATTGGATCTATGATCTATGTTCAGAGATTACTCCACAGACAGACATCACAGACATTTCAGCAAACAAAATTCTATATCTTGAAGGAAATATTTCATTCATTATCAAAAAAAAGTACAAATTGGATCGAAGTTCGATTACAACTTCTTACAAAAAAAAGAATACACCGACTAATCTTCATCGCCGCCTTCCAGTGAAGAATCGGTGGACCCACTTTGAATCAGTTTCTCCAAAGAATTTACCTTCCAGCTTGGGAACGGTATGAATTGGATCAGACTACGAAGATGGTTGGCCGATCATACTGTCCAACCAACCACGCCAACAGCCTGATCCACTTCTACATGAAAATATGATCAACGATCGCACCCTCCTTGCTGAAGCCCGACCGGCAATCAGAGCTAGAGGTGGGTTTTAGATTTTCATCCACCGATGAAAATGACTTTGATCATGTAGCTGAGATGGGGATGCAGGATACACAGAAACGGGTCATCGACCCACCATCGACACCAAGAGTAAAAAGCTGACATTGGCCTGAAGCACGATGCCACTTCCAAAACTGACTAACGATCGGACCCCATAATGGAAAAGCCTTTGAGTCTGACAAGGAGTCGTCGGTCGAAATCCATGACCGACCACCCCTTGTGGCAACCTCACTCATCGAAAATACTTAAGAAATCTGGACTGAGAAAAGTGACAAGAGGTGATTTTCGCTCAAAAGCTGCTCTCCAACAGAGCCCTCTTTGTAGAAAAGATAAAATGATATGAGTACCTGACTGACAGAGCTCCTTTATATAGGAATGCCTGACGGCCCAGATGAAAGCGGTCAGATCGAGAACATGCTGGATGACGACACGTGGTAATATTTGGACCCATCACCGAACGACGGTTCGATGCACTTGCCTTAGATTGAACCATGTCATCCCTATCCACGTGAACATCTCCGACCCAATGACACCCCGACACGTGGCAAAAATCTACATGCCAGAATTAAATTCCACGATGCTGGTTCGCCTTCCCAATGTAACAGCTCATGCTGAGTCACCTTGCCAATACGATGCCTGACACCAAATCCTCCTGTCAGTACGACAGCTCGAGTGACTATTCGGTCATACTCCAATGAAGGTGGCGTTAGAGTCGAAATTTGACATGACAAACAACAACTCTTTTCACCCAAGGCAGTTAACCACGTGACGACGCATGCAATGATCCATCATTGGACTCGGGAGTGGGGGGGCAACTGTTGGAGTAAATCGATCGCTTCCATAAACTGATCGATCTTCGGCACACACCGACCGATGCCCGACTCTGACCCACCAAACGAATAGACGATCCTGGAAGTGATTACCGACTATATGTCGGCTGAGCAGACCGACGCTACTCTCGACCGACCAATCGAACATCCCTCATCGAATCAAGATCGACAGACGGTCGATGTTCGAACTCTACAGATAATAAGCTACTTTGATCATCGATATTTCAGAGTTACTAACCGACAACCGACTCCCGACAAACAGTCAGTCGACTCATTCAAATATATCATAACCGTCATGAATGGTTACTCCACTGATGTCGCAGTGTAATCTATGGGGATTAAAAATCCACTATGAGATTATCGCCCCATGATTCTACGCCGCTAACTGCGGGACCATATCCGGCAGTATGATGATCTACTCTATAAAAAGGAGGTAAGACAACAAATTTTGATAAGCTAATCTTGATATGCTGAGCTCTATCTCCATTCTCATTCGATTGTTGCCCAGTCTCCTTCTCTGACTTAAGCATCGAAGGGTCTCCGTCGGAGACAACTATGGTCAGTGCGGACTTCATTTTGTAGGTGCTCGTTCCCGACGAACAGGCGATGAAGGGATTGTCAGTAACAAGAAGAGAAGAGAATGGATGAGTTACCTGAGATATATTCACCAAGAGTACCATTTTCTTCAACCCTAGAAGTCTGTTCTTCCACTTTAGAATCACCTCCTCCATAATTGAAGTCATCTTTGATTACACCTGAGTACACATGTTTAAAATCAAGTGATACCCTTTCAGCACCTATTACTTCAAACTCAACTCTTAACCCAAAAACTCAATTCATAAGCATTTTAGAAGAACAAATAGGAGAAATTCTCAACAAACGAGGGTCTTTGAATAGGTTTGTGAATTATCTTACTATAATTAAGAATAGAGATGTATAATACATTTTGAAGATTAACCACAAAATATTAAAATTTATTATAGACCATCTTCCTGAGATTGTTAATCCAAAACTATTAGAATTTGTCAATCCAATATTTGATATGGGTAGATGAAAGAATCGGTATAATCTGACCGAAGACAATAAACTTAGCACTTTCTGGGAGGCAATCCAGTTTCTAGTTTTACTTTTTTTGCAATATTTTAGGTTAGTCGAGTCTTACTTTGTGCCTTTTGTAGGGATCTGAAGATAATTTGGTTAAGTTGGGGGGAGAACTAATTTTGAAAAGATTTTGGATCAGATGACATCTCTCTTTTCTTTCTCTTTACATGTATCTTTCATTTTTTCTACTCCATTGAGGACAATATCGATTAAGTTGCAGGGGAGGATAATAAATTTTTAAATTTTAAAGTCATC
>KE511387.1:4194-19205 GCA_000441515.1 Elaeis oleifera | reverse complement strand
ACCCCTGCACTAAATCCACTTTAGAACCAACTGATAGAAACTGTGCTGGTCAATGTGCTGGACATATTGGATGAGATCAAAAAATTCAAGGTGAACCGGTGAAAAGCTTGAAGCCATTCCTTTGGGGATGATTCGAAAAAATAGTCCAAATTGGTGTGAATCTCAAACCTGTCTTAAGAGAGAGATTGATTAAATTTTTGTGGACAAATACAGATGTCTTTGTTTGGTCGGCTTCTGATATATCTAGCATCCCTATCGATGTGATTATTCATATACTGAATGTGGATCCAAATTTCAAGCCAGTTCAACAGAAGAAGAGAAGCTTCACCTCGAAAAGACAGAAAGCTATTGATGAGGAAGTTTACAAACTTTTGAAAGTAAATTTATCAAGAAAGCTCATTACTCGAGATGGATAGCCAATGTTATTATGGTCAAGAAAGTCAATGGCAAATGAAGGATATGTATTGACTACAAAGACCTCAACAAAGCTTGCTCGAAGGATAGTTTTCCTCTCACTTCTTAGCTTTATGGATGCTTCTTGGGTTATAACCAAATCCAAATGGCTCCAGAAGATGAAGAAAATACTGCTTTTATCATCGAAAGAGGTTTATATTATTACAAATGATGCCTTTTGGTCTTAAAAATATAGGTGCCACATTCTAACGCTTCATCAATAGAGTTTTCAAGCAGCAAATTGACTGAAATATGAAGGTCTATATTGATAACATGATAGTAAAGAGCATCGAGGAGGATCGACATATTACCGGCCTGAAAGAAGCATTTGAAAAACTTAGGAGGTACCAAATGAAGCTCAATCCCAACAAATATGCTTTTAAAGTTGGCTCAAATAAGTTTCTTGACTTTCTCATTAATCAAAGAGGAATAGAAACTAACCATGAAAGATTAGAGCTTTATTGGAAATGAAATATCCAGCCTCTATTAAAGAAATCCAGCAGCTCTCCGAGCGGGCAACAGCCCTCGATCGATTTGTTTCCAGGTCAGTGGAAAGATGCCTTCCATTTTTTAAAGTATTGAGAAATATCAAAGATTTTAGCTGGACAGAGAAGTGTCAGACTGCTTTTGAAGATCTGAGAAGTACCTTGGCTCTCCACCTCTTCTTCTAAGCTGATCGAAGGTGAAAAACTGTGCATGTATATCTTCGTCTCATCTTTTGTAGTCAGCTCAGTTCTTATCTAGAAAGAAAGAGAAATTCAGAGATCTATCTACTACACCAGCAAACTATTGTGAGATGTAAAGATCCGGTATAAAAAGGCTGAAGAAATGATATATGCTCTGATCGTGGCAGCCAGGAGACTTAGGCCTTACTTCCAAGTTCATACTGTGGCAGTATTGACAGATCAGCCGCTCAGATCAATATTACAAAGAGTTGATGCTTCAGGTCGGATCGCCAAATGGGCCATTGAACTCAGTGAATTTGACATCCACTACCAACCTCGAACTGTAGTTAAAGGCTAAGTGTTAGTAGATTTTGTTGCAGAATGTACTATCTCGGATAATGGGTCAATCCCGACAAGCCCTGAAAGTGATGATTCATTCTGGATTCTACATGTAGACGGAGCCTTGAATTCCTAAGAAAGTGACATCAGTTTGATCCTGGCCAGTATGAAAGGATTTGTGACCGAGCAGGCTCTGAGGTATAATTTCAATACTTTCAATAATGGTGCTGAATATGAAGTCCTCATGGCAGGCCTCAGGATGACAAAAGAGCTTGGAGTCAGAAATTAAAGGTTTTGATAGATTCGCAACTTGTGGCTGGCTAGGTCGAGGTCAGTTTGAAACCAAGGATCCCACGATGGCCCGTTACCTACAGAATGTCAAAAAGCTATCCAAAAATTTTGATGGACTTGAGGTGCTCTAAATCCCCATATCGAAATATACCCAAGCTGACACTCTATCTCACCTCACCACTTTGAATTTTTTCAAACTAAATCAGAAGGTACTGATTGAACAGTTGGATAGGCCCAGTATCGAGGTACTCTCGATATTTCAGGTCGGTCATGAATCGAGCTGGATTGATCCTCTCGTAGATTATATATCTAAAAGTACTCTGCTCGATGATTTGATAAGGCCAGAAGCATTAAAAGGCAAGCACCGTGGTATGTTCTTCAAGAAGGCCATTTATATAAAAGTTTTATTCTCTTCCTCTACTTCGATGCTTGACGCCATATGAAGCTGACTATGCACTTCGAGAGGTGCATAAGGGGATATGTGAAAATCATCAGGGGGTAGATCGCTTACTTATAAAGTAATCTGGTAAGGTTATTATTGACCAACTATTCAGCAAGATGCAACTGATCTTGTTAATAAGTGCGTTCAATGTCAAAGGTATGCTAATATCCAACATCAACCTGCTGCTGAGCTTATTTCTATTGCTGCCTCTTGTCTTTTTGCAATTTAAAAAAAAAAGAGGGAACTCACGTGCATGAGCTATTCGAACCCGTGGTTGATGATCTCCTCCGGCTTGTTCTTTCGATGCGCCTCTAAATCGACGATCGATATTATGGACTCGAGGAGATCTCTACCCAATCGGAGATGCTCCAAAAGCGACATTCTAGTCACAACATCCCCCTCAGCTGAGCTCGACGGGCCCTGGAGGTTGTGGTTGGTTTGCATCCGGGCTCCTTGGAAGGCAGTGCAGATCGAGCATCGCTAGTCTTAATCCTCACCACGGCAGCTTGATGAGGAGGTTACAATGTTAGAGGAGGTTACAATGTTAGTGCTCGGGGAGAATTCTATGGTCCCCGGGAGGCTTTGCTTCTCTCCGAGGTGGCCGGGAGGGAGTTGCTGATGAAGACCGGGACAGCACTGGGGCAAGAGGTTCCGCACCCTTGACTCTTTTTGGTGCGGGAACGGCAGCGGATAGCTTTGGTTGGTCCTTCCTTTTCCTCTCCTCCACTTTTGTCGGATTGAACCTCATCTTTGCATCAAGCAAATATTTCAGAACAATGAAGAAAAAATTATGGAAAAATGAGAAGCTATAAAATAAAAAACTTCGGTCTTATCTTAAGGAGAGTATAGATTGATATCGGTATCATACAATGCCTGATCGTTTATTAAGGAGAAAAGTTTGGGTGTTCTAGTGGTGATCAGAGTTGAATGAGCCACCTCATCTCTGAGGAGAATTTCATCATGGGAATTGTGTTTTGTGTTCGGACGCCCCTAGAAAATTCTAAACCCCCATGGAATAGGAGCCTGGACAAAGAAGAAACGACCATTCCAGCTGTGGATTGAGGAGGGAAGGCTAGGTCCGAATTTGCAGTTCTTCAAGGTGAAAAATACCACAAGTCCTTCTCACTCGAATGTCTTTTCAACAAGACCAAAGATCTAGCTGAAGAAATCCTAAGGTCTATGTGGAGGAAGTTGCACATGATGATGAACACTAGTATCATTCTAATGGCATTTGAAGATATTTGAGTGGGATGGACTTTATAGAAATCAAAAATATTGTAGAAAAAGGGATGTAAAGGAAATCGCAGGCCAGATCGGAGGGATTCATCATAGAAGGCTATGCAGCCCTCAGACGGTTTAGAGACCCGACCTTTCCAATCTAGTACTATTATTTCATACTTGTCAGAAATATCGTACTTGTCTCTGAGGACTATGATGTTCTCCTCTGTTAGAACAGAATCCTCTATTTCTGGATTGAGGTAGTCTGTAAGACCACGCACAGGAGATTCTACGTTGTGATCCAAACTCTCCTCACTGAGCAGATTGGTCTCGAGATCTTCCCAAGGTGGATTTCCTACTTCTATGGCCAGAAGAAGTGGGGTTGACCTAATCTGTGGTTCATTTACAGTCTCCTTCCCTTCCTGCTTCTACCAGACATGTTTCTTGAAAGAAAGATACGAAGCAAAAGCAAGGGGATTCGAAAGAAGAAAAGGGTCTATCCTATGGTGGAAAGAGATCAAGGAGGGAGGACCAATACCTAAAAAAGGATAGGTGAAATCCCTCCCGAGAGATGAAATGGCTTTCTCCTCTCTCACTCCGGTGAGTCTCCTCTCTCTCTTCGATGACCATCCGATGTTGGGAAATCTCTGGAAGTATTTCGGCAGCACCTCCACACGGTAATAGGAAAAATGAACAGCGATCGGGGGTAGCAACCTTTTATAGGTGAATCGACGATCAAAATGAATTGGTCTCCTTGCCGATTTGTGACACTTGGCACCGATCCAATGCTCGATCAAATGGTGGTTAGGTGCACCTCTCCTCAGATTTTGCCATGTCGAAATGATCCATGCCCAAGCTGATAAGCCAACCGGGTGTCGCCATGTGTCGCACTCTTATTTGATAATTTCAAATCACCTGTCCAGGAATAATGAATGAAGATCTGGTGGATCATTTCCTGAAAGGTTAGGCCTCTTCATTTTCAACCAAACTATTAATTTTATGCTCTCGAGGTGCGGCGCATTTATTCCAGGCGGTGATGATATTAGCATCGAAAAATTTCGAGATAAAGCACAGAGATAAGATCTTCTCATCGATAAAAATCGATCTAAAGGTCAAGTACGGAGATAAGATCTCCTGACTGACAAAAGTCGGATAAAAAATTCAAGCATGAAGATAAGATCTCCTCATTGATAAAAAATCGATATAAAAGTCAAGTACGGAGATAAGATCTCCTGACTGACGAAAGTCAGACCGAAAATTCAAGCACGGAGATAAGATATCCTCATCGATAAAAAATCGATCTGAAAGTCAAGTGCAAAGATAAAATCTCCTAGCTGGTGAAAGCCGGATCGAAAATTCATGCACGAAGATAAGATCTCCTCATCGATAAAAAATCAATCTGAAAGTCAAGAGTGGAGATAAGATTTTCTGACCAACGAAAGTCGGACTGATATTTCAAACATGGAGATAAGATCTCCTCATCAGTGAAAGATCGATTTAAAAATTAAATACAGAGATAAGATCTCTTGATTGCTGAAGACCTTTATGAAGATACTCTTACTTCCTAGTCCGATTAAAAAATCATCACCTTGGACATAGGAGGTGGGGGTAAGTTTTAGTGCATTAAACCAATCTCGAGACATGTTGTATCATCACAGAAGATCAAAGAGACATCAATCTTAATGCACCAGATCCCAGTATAATGATCCAGCTCATAAGCAGATTTAGCTCGATAAGATACCGAGCTTAATAAAGGATGTTCCTATACTCGACATCTTCTATTGATAGAAATGGTTAGATCAGGTATATACTGACCTAAATCCTGATTTCTCTATGATGAATGTTATGGCATCTCTATTTCGCTCCGATCTTTTATCGAGATGAACTATTATTATGACAGATTTAACTATTTTGCAAATGCCCATAGTGGTTCTCTCAACCAGACTCTAGCTGGCCACGATCTCGCTTCCAGCTCATATGCATAACTATACACCAAATCATTTACATGTGACCCTCTAACTACCTAACAAACTCCTCTAACGGTCTAGCAAACTCTGGAATAGCCTCTTTAATCCCTCTATAAATAAAGGGTCAGAGATCTTCCATCGGTAAGTCCAACTCTCTGAATCTAAAAGAAAACTGTGCTAGTGGGAAATCTAGCAAGATTCCAAGCTCCTACTCAGTTCTCCTCCAGTTCCACTCAATTTCTCTTGCTCTTTTACTCTTTTTCATCTCTGTTCTCAAAGCTCGAACTAACTTAAGCATTGGAGGATCAAGAACCGGAAGATCCCCATTCGATTTCTTGACTGATTTTACAGATCCAAAGAGTCCTCGCCAGATTGCAAGGATTGCTCCAACCCAATCTCCCCAAGGCGATCTTCCCAACTCCAAATCTTGAGCCTTACAGCAACACCTTCTTCACCAATTCAAAAAAAATCCCTAGAATTGAGTCTTGCAAAACCAAGGAACAGTCTTTTTCCTAGAAAACTATTTTCCTTCCAAAAATTTATGAACAACCAAACATAACCTTAACGAGTGTATCACATTTCTACACTTCCCATCTAGGAAAGCAACGGCCCTTTCAAATCAGAACAAATAACTCAATAACATATACTTACAAGACAGGACAAAAGCTGAAGCTACAAACATGGTGGTTCAATGAAGTGGCAAGCGACAAAATATTTTGCTTCCTTTGAATCGTCATGAAAGTGGGACCCGCAGGACTACATGCAAGCCTCAGAACCTTTCATACAACCCCCTTAAATGCAGTTGATGAACCAAGGCTTCTGCTCTATGGATGATGATTGAGAGGCAACCAAATTTCATTCAGAAAGCAGTCTATCCACATTCCACTAAGACCAGTCTCAGCCATATAGCCTAGGTCTTCGTCATTTCCTTCTTTGCGTGCTTTCTTTGCACAAGGCGAAAGGGGTAAACATCACAAATGCCTTGGGCGGCAAGAATTGCCTTCTGTGATACTATTGTGAAGAGATTTTTTTGATTCCATATTTTTAGTATTTTCATAAACTTGCCGCCACTCTTAAATATAACACTATTTTAAGACTTGAATATAAGTAGTCATGGCCAACCAAGTCAAATTGTCACTCAAAAATGTTATATGCAGGTTAATCTTGGCCCATGAGCTTTTGCATCCAGAGAAATTCTTTGTGCACCACGGGTGGTACGCACACTTAAAAATATTATATACAAGTTAACTTGGCCCATGAGCTTTTGCATCTAAAAAATTCTTTGTGCACTATGGGCGGTGCAGAACGTGCGCACCGCTCACCATAATTGGCTCATGCATGGGGTCGGGCATGGAGTATAAAAAAATATTTTTTCTTTCGGTCCCATGCGTGAGCCAATCACCGGGGGCGGTGTGCATAGTTTTGCACTGCCCGCGGTGCACAAAGAATTTCTCTTTGCATCTATATCAGCCTCCACCATCCAATAGACACAATATTTTCATCTCTTAATTATCTAACAAGGATATTGTCCCATTCTATATAATTAAGAATTTCTTTAGTACTTTTAACATTTTAAATAAACTTTAATTATAAACATCAAAATTATTTTATCTAAGAGAATCATCATATTTGACGTATACCACTTTGACTGCCACAAGAAGAATTGGCATGATCAGGAGTGAGATCTAAGACATTGGAAAGATAAATAACATGTCAAAACTTCCGGAGGCTATAACTTACCCTTACAATTTCCAATTGTAGTGATTTTTTCTAAAATAAATCCGATAACTTTTTAAGCTCAACGATATGGCACCTCTCTATCTAAGGTACAGTGCACTAGATGATCAGGATCAAATTTCATATTTTAGATCCCAAAATCAGGAAGCAAGGTTTTCTTTTTTGGAAAAGAACTTAACTATATATATCTCCTAATCTAAAAAAATTAAATAGAGTAACTACAAGCAAAGTTGATATAAAAATCAAGATCAACCACTAGTATGAATTTTATTTTTCATAATTATTTCTACTAGTCATGTTTATATCGAGAGAGCTATATCCTCTTTTAGCTTGTTACGCACCAAATCCAATATCTTGGTCGACATGGGAAACAGCCGCATACTCCCTAGAGCAAGATCCTAGAGAATAGATGAGTCTTAAAATTTTATTGTGGCCTTTATAACCTGGAACGATAATGTCATGCCCCCAATCCGAGATCGTGAGTCAGGGATCATGCAACCGTCGTATGTTGGGTTTCAAGATGTCATGCATGCAGATTATTTAAAATAATTTCAAAAAATATACAGCGAAAGATCAGATTAAAATTGTTTTAATCTATGCATGTATAGATCTAATCTTACACCTATGAATCTAGTTCATATAATGAAAATAATACGATAGCATGCATCTGATTTTAAAATAAAATAAATCTAGATGATCAGATCAGTTATTTGAATTTCTAAACTTCTTCAGCTAGATCTAGATCTGAGAATATCTGTAGGTTCCAATAGATCTGCACACGTATCCGACCTCTATAGGTATCCATATGGAGTTGAAGCAGATCGGAAGCATCGGAGATCACCAAGGTGTTAGCTCTCTTTTAGATCTCTACTTTTTTAATTTGGATCTGATCTCCTTCTTCAACTGTCATAGAAGAGGATCCGAAGATAGATCTACGTGCGAACACCTTTCACGCAGGATGGAAGGATTGATAGGGATGATAGGAGAACTCCTTCTCCTTTTGTTTTTGATCTCTCTCTCTCTAATCTCTTTGTTTCTTTGGCCGACCAGAAGTGGGCATGTGGAACAAGGGGCGCAGAAAGGAGGAAGGGGGCGGCACTCAGATTTTTCTCCGATGAAAAGCTCATGTAGAAATCTGGTATCTCATCTATATAGCACCCCAAAAATGCTTCCTTATTTAAATCCAACACCCAACCCTCTTATCCTATCCATCTAGGGTTTAAATTCAAGTTTAAATTAAATTCAAACTTAAATTGATGGATAAGGATAAGATATGAAAGAGAGAGACTCTTAGGAGGAGCACCAACATCTGGATGTGTGCCCCTCTCCCTCTTACGCGATGCCAATCTGATATTGGCACCCACTTAGGGAAGAGAGGAGAGAGAATCTCAGTAAATTGGTACCTTAGCATCTTAAGTAGTTTGGGTTCAATCTGGATTCAATTCGAATCCAATTCAAATCCAATTTGAGCCCAATTCGATCCAGACTCAATCCTAATCCAATTAAAATCCAATTCTAAAATCAAAAGCCTAATTAGATCAAGTCTAAACTAATTAAATCTGATTTAATTATTTAAGACTTGATCTTCAACTTAATCTCATCAAATTGGATTGCAATAATTGCAATTAGGTCATCCTTGCTAACTGTTACCTGATCCTATACCTGTAACTTTTACAAATTGATCCAAATCATCAATATTTAATCATGATCCAATCATTTGATTTGATCAAAGTTTTTTGCGTGTGACCCTATAAGTTCTGCTCTGTTTGATAGTAAGACATACTATAATCTTCATCATAATATCATCAAAATATCTTTCAATGGGTTGAAATATTTTCAACTCTCATCCAATAAGGATCATCGATCCAGAATGATCCTAGTGATGTCTCACAATCTACTAGTAACGTCTAGCAGCATGTGGTGGTAACCTAGCAGAATAGAATAAATAAAACCTCTAGGTGTAGTTATCGTATGATCGATTCAGTTCCTCTATCGTGAGTCCAGACAAGATGGAGGTTATAAAAACTCATCAAATCCCAATATACGTCATATGAAATATTCGATTAGCTCGAGTCCAAATCGTGATACTGATGGAAACTTCTTTCCATTAATCATCTTGCTGTGGCCACAGACTTAAGGACTAAGCTTCTCAAATCCCATAGGACTATTTTTTATCTACTAAGATCGACATATTTCATCTACATACGTATCCTACTCCTACAATGAACCTACTGTAGTTAATATATACTACAAGAATCCAACTAACTAGGAGGCCATGTTTATATGCAGTCAAACTATAGCAATCCCATTGTGAGCAGTCAAGGCACCATAGATCAAAGAACTACTCACACCACTATAGCATCAAAAAGATCACTGACGAATGAGTAAACATTCATGTGATCTCTCGTTTGGTCACATTCAGTACTGATATTCTCTAACAACTATTCATATTCTCGCTCAGTGTCTCTACATTATAGATTAGGGACTTGACTATCCTAAAGGAAGTGATCCGTACATCGATCTAACTAAATCAGTTACCATTTTCATGATGATCCATCGATCGAGAGTAATTTAGAAATTAATCATACATATTTCTAAATCTCAACTCTTAAAAATATCTATCTTTAAATTATTAATTCTTAAGATGATTCTTGGACACATTAAATAAGAATGGATAGAAAAAGCCCATTTTATTGATGAATCAATAGTTTAAGTATAAATATATATCCTAGAACTATTATAATATGTCTACCTTATTAGCTTCTAGGGTATACATCTAACAATCTCCCATTTGACTTAAAGTCAATTGGTCACTAACCTAAGTCCCATCTTCTCAAGGTGAACTTCAGTCTTCTGCTGGCTCTACTGCTTTATCAGTGGATTTGCCACGTTGTCTGTAGAGTCTACTCTTTATATCTCAATGTATTCTTTCTAAGGTAGTTGTGTATGATATGAAACCACCGTTCGATGTGCTTGAACTTCTGATAAGATCTGGGCTCCTTAGCTAGTGCAATGGCACTATTATTGTTGCAGTATAGAGCGATGGCATCTGATATCATTACGCCAAGTTTCATGATGAATTTTTTATACCAGAAGGCTTCTTTTGTAGCATCCGAGGCAGTGATATACTCAGCTTCCATCGTTGAATCCATAATGATGGGTTGCTTGAAACTCTTTCAGCTAGTAGCACCATCATTACAGACGAATACACATCCTGTTGTACATCTTTTATCATTAAGATCAGACATAAAGTTTGAATTAGTGTATCTTTCAATCTGTAACTTTGATCCTCCTCCAAAGATCAAGAATAGATCTTTAGTTCATCTCAAATACCTAAGGATATTTTTCACAGCTATCTAGTGCTTTTCATCTAGATTCGACTGATATTTGCTCATGATGCTCATAGCAACGGTAATATCAGATCGAGTACATAATATGACATTCATGAGACTCCCTATAGTCGATGCATAAGGGATCTTGCTCATGCACTCAATCTCTTCAGATGTGCTTGGATACATCTTTTTGGAGAGAGTGATACGATGCTTAACAGGTAGGAGTCTCCTTTTAGAGTTCTCCATGCTGAACCTCTTCAGCATTTCTTTTATATACATTTTCGATGAAAGGCCGAGCATCCTTTTAGATTTATCTCTATAGACTTTTATTCCTAGAATATGGGATACTTTTCTAGATCTTTCATAAAAATTTTTAGACAACCATCTTTTGATTGAGGTCAGCATAGGAATGCCATTTTCAATAAGTAGGATGTCATCCACGTACAGTATAAAAATATGACAGTGCTCCTACTAACCTTCTTGTAAACACAAGGCTCCACCTCATTCTTAATGAAATCAAATGTTTTGATAGCATCATTGAAACAAGTGTTTCAACTTTGAGAAACTTGCTTTAATCCATATATGGATCATTGCAGCTTGCAGACTTTGTGATCTCCATCACTAAAGTAAAATCCAAAGGTTACTTCATATAAATATCTTCCTCAAAATATCTATTTAAGAATATAATTTTCACATCCATCTGTCAGATTTCATAATCATAAAAAGCTGCAATTATAAGCAGTGTGTGGATAGATTTAAGCATAGCTACAAGTGAAAAGGTATATATCCTGATAGTCAACGTCTTCATGCTGACTATAATCTTTCGTCACGAGCCTAGCTTTATATGTCTCCACCTTACCATCTGCACTTATTTTTTTTATAGATCATTTACACCCGATGTGTGAGATCAGGTGTGGCACTCCTAAGGCTTGGGAACACAAGAGAAAAGACCAAGGGGTCATGGGAGCAAGCGAGCAGAAGAATTAGCCAGGATAGCATGTTTTAGTAGCTTAGTCAGCTTATTTCTGAGACTAGGTCAACTAAGTTGAAGGTGAGTCGACCCAATCTCAGAGTGAGTCGACTATGTCTCAGAGGATGGCCAGACAGAAAGCTTTGTTTCGAGATTTTCAGGCCGACACGTAGGTGAGTCGACTCAGTTTCAGACTGAGTCAACTCAATCACAGTAACTACGTCAGCTCAGTCTGAGACTGAGTCAGCTCAGTTTCATGGGCAGAACTGTGTGGATTTTATATTTGGGTCTAGGATTGGGTTTGATCCAAGGTGACTTAGGTCCTTAGTTAGAGAGGTCTTAAGAGGCTAATCTATGGTTTGGGCTAGGATTAAGTCCAAAGGGGTGAGTGTATGGCAAGACATGAGTGTACATGGGCTTGGAGAGTGCATCACATTGGGTTAGCTATTTGGGAGTTTTGTTGAGATTTGGACTTTACCCCTTCGTACATGTATATATACATGTAACTAGGTTAAGGATTAATGGTATGCTGAATACTGAAAAGTGAATAAAAACTCTTTCTCCCAAGAACTCTTTCTTCTCTCACTTTCTTTTTCTCGAAGCTAGGGCATCATCGATTGTGCTTGTTCTTGCTTGTTCGTGCTTCTGCATCTAGGTGTACTCTCTTCGATTACTGGCTAACTATCAAGTTTTCATGTACAGTCCAACGCTAACTCCAACACAATGGATACTATACCTTCTAGTGGATCCACTAAGGTCCATACTTGGTTCGAATGCATTGAGTCAATTTCTAACCTTATAGCATTCAACCATTTTTGGAGTCGATTTCAAACATCGTCTCATCATAGATTTTAGGATCATTTCAATGACTCCTATTTCTACAAGGAATATTTCTTCTACATCCTCTATAAGCATATCCAAGTACCTTTCAGGAGGATGGGAGACTCTACTTAAGCTACAAGGAGAAGGAGGAACAACAACTACTAGCTTAGTGTTAATGGGTTCGTCAGGTTCTACAGCTCGTTACTCTTCAAAAATTTTTTTTCGAGCTCAATCAACTTTCCATTGCCACCATCATAATAACTATTTTTCAAAAAATGTGACGTGTCGATTCATAATTACATTATGATATTATGAAAATAAAAATGCGTAGTATCCTATTGACTCTTTAGTATGCCCTATAAAGCAAGCTTTCATAGATCTAGTCTCTAACTTGTCAGCCATTTATCTTTGGACATAAGCTGGACATCCTCAAATCTTGAGATGACCAAGATTCAATTTCTTATCATGCCATATCTCATATGGTATGGTAGAAATGAATTCAGAGAGAATCCTATTTAATAAGTAAATTACAATTAGTAAGACATGTCCCCAGAGATACAAGAATAAATCAATGAAGCTCATTATGAATCAGACCATGTCTAATAGGATCCTATTCCTCCTTTCGGATACCCCATTGAGTTAAGACGTATCCGGAGGAGTCTATTGTGAGACTATTTTATTTTTTCTGAGATAACTTAAAAATTTTTTCACTAAGATATTCCCCTTTTCGATCTGATCGAAAAATATTAAGAGATTTTTTATTTATTTATCTACTTTATTTCTAAATTTTTAAACTTTTCAAAAACTTCAAACTTATATCTCATAAGAAATACATACCCATACCATGAAAAGTCATCAGTAAAGATAAGAAAGTAGTGGTAACCATCTCTGACCTGCATATCAAATGGGCCACACATGTCAGTGTGAACCAGAACAAGTATCTCAGTGGCCCTTTCTCCATATCCTACAAAGGATAACTTGATCATTTTTTTTGAAAACAGGATTCACAAACTAAATACGACTCAAAATTTAATGAGTCAAGAATACCATCCTTTTCTAGTTTGTTTATCCTCTCCTCTCCAATATGGTAAGTCTAAGGTGCCACATATACTTATGGTTAACGTCATCTCTGGATCGTTTATGACCTACAGTACTCACTAATTGCTCATTTACATTCACACATGCATCAACATGTAGGTGGTAAATACTATCAATCAAAAGATCATGTGCTACCAATTTATTTCACAAATAAACTAAACAAAAGTCTTTATTAAAATTGAATACAAATTCTTTCTATACTAGTACAGATACGAAAATCAAGTTTCAGCTGCTATAGGTACATATTAACAGTTTTTTAATACTAATCTAAAGCCTGATGGTAATCGAAGCAGATATATTTCAACGACTTTAGCAGCAACTTTTGCTTCATTACCGATCTAAAAGATCATCTCATAATGCCTCAACCCTCGCTCTATTGCCGATCTAAAGAATCATCTCACCATGCCTTAATCCTCTATTGTCTACTAGACCCTGCATAGAAATATATATATGTAAGCACTTGAACCAAAGTCTAACACCCAACTAGACGTAGAGAAAACTGTTAGGTTAGATTCAACAACAAGCATACCTTCTGAAGGTTTGTCATCCTTCTTGGTCTTCAGGCTCTCGAGGTACAGTAGACAATTCCTCTTCCAATGGCTGTCAGTATTACTATAAAATATTTTCTTTATCTGCAGCCTTCTTCGGAGTATTCTTCTTCGACCTTTTTCTCCTTCTTTTATTCTTTATAGGCTTATTCTTCTTCTTTCAAGAAGACTTCTTTTAGAGGAAGATGCTCGGTCCACAGTAAGAATAGAGCCTCTTGAACTCTTCAAGGTCACCTTCGCAGTAACTGTTGGAAATAGTGTCCCAAAGCCAATCGTCAGCCTGTTGACGGTTGTGCTTTTTCTTGTATTAGTATATGAATTATAAATTAATAAAATTATTTAGTATTTTCATCATAAATTATTTCATCTTCTAATGAACTCCTGTGTTGTGGTGAAGTCCTTAAGACTATTTAGACTCGACAAAGGAGGATTTGTCGTTTAGTCTTTAAACCTGTTTGCGACCAAATGATATGTTGTTATCAAGGACAACAATGTTTATCAAGCATAGGTCGTTGTGTGCCATATGGGTTGGTTGTCCTCTTAACCAAGGAGTGTGGAGACACTGGTATGGCATACAGGTGAGATATAAGGGTACATCTGCACTGAACGTGACCGACTCTGGAGCTTTTTCTACTGTCAAGATTTGCTCCGATGAGATATGGATATAAATGTCCCTCCGACCTGAGACCGCCACGGTGACTTGCAAGCAACTCACTGCACTTAGGCACTGGACTACCTGAATTTCTAATTCAGTGATGGAAGGCTGTTGGGTGTAGTCAAGTACTTGACTTGTCAGTGCATGTGTCAAGATGGGATTGACCACTCCAGTTCAGAAGCTGTGTACAGTCGTATTTCAATTTAGCAAAACCTTGGCCAGGGTAGTCCTAGTGAGGAGTCACAGAACTGTTTGAGTTGAGCACGATTCGGATGATCTAATCAGGATTGATAGTTTAACCCTGAGTCGTCCTAAACATAGGGGTCAAAAGGATGAATTATACAGTAACCATATTCATGTAGGTTCTGAGTGTTGCGATTGTGACTATTTGACCTATCCGGATGTCGGGTACCATTGCTAGATGGTCACTTCGATTAGTATAGGAATTGGTTCCTGTGCTACCGACTTAGGTTC
>KE511386.1:0-16446 GCA_000441515.1 Elaeis oleifera | reverse complement strand
TCTCTATCTAAAAACTCTGCTAAAATTTCCGTTCGAGCACTCCATTCTTGTTGAGGCAGAGAACTGACTTGAGCGTCGGAGGATCATGGTGGAGCAACCCCAACTTCGGTTTAGACTTTCTTTTGCAGGTCCCAATGGCGACCGCGGCACCCTCGACTCCAGCTTCTCCGACGCCGGCGGATTTCTGCACCAACACTCCCTATCACCAAAGCACAAGAAATCCTTCTCATATGTTTGATCTCCTTAGAAGTAGGACACATTATCTTAGAGAGTCGAATACCATATCTAAGGGGTAGTAAATATCTTTTGGAGTTTTTCATGCTAAATCGCTTCAGCACTTTCTCTATATATAGCTTTCGTGATAGGCTAAGTATCCTTCTAGATCTATCTCTATCGATCTTTATCCTAAGGATATAGGATATTTTCTCTAGATCTTTTATGGAGAATTCCTTAGATAACCAAGTTTTGACAGAGGTCAGCATAGAAATATCATTTGCAATAAGGAGGATATCATCTATGTACAGTATGAGAAAGATAAGCACACTCCTATTGACCCTTTTATAAATATAAGATTCTTCTTCATTTTTGATGAAACCAAATGATTTTATTTGATCGTATTATCGAAACAAAGATTCCAGCTCCGAGAAGCCTGCTTTAGTCCATAGAAGGACCTTTGTAGCTTACAAACTCGATGATCACTATCATCGGATGTGAAATCCTGAGGCTGCTCCATATAGATATCTTCCTCAAGATATCCATTCAAGAATACAGTTTTAACATCCATCCATCAGATTTCATAATCATAGTAAGCTGCAATAGCAAACAATATGTAGATGGATTTTAGCATGGCTGTAGGTAAAAAAGTATCATGATAGTCCATACTTTCGCACTGACTATAACCCTTCACCATCAACCTTGTAGATCCATTTACACCCAATAAAATAATTTCTCATGTAGATCCACTAAGGTCCATACCTGGTTCGAGTGCATTGAGTCAATTTTTGACTTCATTGCATCTAACCATTTTCAAAATTGATGTCAAATATCATCTCGTCAAAAGTACTAGGATCATCATCATGATCCCCATCTCCCACAAGGAACACTTCCTCTATATCCTCTTTTATCATACCCATGTATCTTTCCGAAGGATGGGAGATTCTACCTGATTTATGAGATAGAGGTGGAGCATTAACTACTGGCTCATCATGGATGGGTTCCTGAGGATCTATAGTTCGTTGCTCTTTAGAGATATTCTCGTCGAGCTCAACTAACCTCCCACTACCACCATCCTGGATAAACCATTTTTTTAGAATATCACATTGTGACTCACAATCAAATTGTGATCATATGAAAATAAATTAGTATCTCATGGATTCTTTGGGATATCCTATGAAACGAGTTACAATAGATCTATTCTCTAATTTGTCAGCTTTCTGTCTCTTAACATAGGCTGGACATCCCCAAGTCATAAGGTAACTTAGACTCGACTTTTTACCATGCCATAACTTATATAGTGTAGTAGAAACGGATTTTGAAGGAACCTTGTTTAAAATATGCATCACGGTAAGTATGACATGTCTCCAAAGAAATAAAAATAAATCAATGCATCATGGATCAGACAATATCCAATAGGATCCTATTCTTTTTCAGATATCCCATTGAGTTGAGACGTACTGAAAGGAATCTATTGAGAGACTATGCCATTTTCTTAAGATATCTCAAAAATTCAGTACTTAGGTATTCCCTCCTCATTAGATCGAAGGACTTTGATGGATTTCCTGTTTGCTTCTCTACCTCATGTCTGAATTCTCTGAACTTTTCAAAAGCTTCAAACTTGTGTTTCATGAGAAACACATATCCATACCATAACAAATCATCAGTAAAAGTAATGAAGTAGCTATAACCACCGCTGGCCTGTATATCAAATGGACCACACACGTCGATGTATACCAGGGCTAGTAACTTAGTGGCCCTTTATCCTTGTCTCATAAAGGGTAACCTAGCCATTTTTCTCGAAGACATGATTCACAAGTCGGAATTGACTCAGATTTAAGCAAGTCTAGGATGCCATCCTTTTCAATCTGTTTATCCTATCCTCTCTAATATGGCCAAGCCTACGGTGTCACAAGTACTTATGGTTAAACTCATCTCTAGATCTTTTTTGGCCTATGGCACTCACTACTTGCTGTTTAGGTTCATATTACAATTAACATGCAAGTAATAAAGACTGTTAATTAAAGACCAGATGCAACCAATTTATTTCATAAATAAATAGAACAATAGTTTTATTAAATTGAAAACAAATCCATCCTATGCTAGTATAGAGATCGAAATCAAATTTCAGCTAGCTATAGGAATAAATAACAGTTTTTAAATCTAATTTAAAGCCTAATGGTAATCGAAGAGGATAGGTTTCAATGATTTCTGCAGCAATTTTTGCTCCATTACCGACCCGAAGGATCATGTCACCTTGTCTTAACCTCCTACTTCTTGTTAGATCCTGTAAAGTATATATATGAGCACTAGAACGAGAGTCCAATATCCAACTAGAAGTAGAAGAAATCGTTAGATTAGATTTTATTATGAGCATACCTTCAGAAGGTTGTTAACCCTTTTTCATCTTTAGGCTCTCTCAGTAAGATGGACAGTTTCTCCTCTAATGACCGTCGGAGTTGCAGTGGAACACTTTTCCTTCTCCACAGCTTTCTTCGGATTATCCTTCTTAAGTTTGCTCTCCTTCTTCTGCTTCTTTGCAGGCTTATTCTTTTCTTCCCTTGAGACTTTCTCTTGGAAGGTGCCCGCTCAACAACAAGAATAGAGCTCCTTGAACTTTTCAAGGTACCCTCAGTAGTGACCAGCATATTGATCAATTCAGATAAATTACGGTCCAATTTGTTCATATGGTAGTTTATGATAAACTATCCAAATGAACTAGTTAGAGATTGGAGGAACAAATCCACCTTTAACTCCCTCTACATATTAAGCCTGAGCTTCTCAAGTTTCTCAAGGTTCTTGATCATTATCATACAATGATCATGGACTAACTGCCCTTCATGCATCTTCATATTGAACAACTGCTTGGACAATTCGAAGCACACAGTCTGGCTATGCTCACCGTATAACTTTGCAGGTGAATAATTATGGCATAGGCAATGGGCATGTGCTCATGCTAACTCGGCAACATGTTTGATATGGAGCTAGTACATAGCACTTTAGCTTCAGGTCATCATCCATCCACTTGTCCAAAACAGCCCTTTGCTCTACCGTAAGATGGGCTGGTAAAGTTGGGGCATTCTAATCGAGTACATACCCAATCTTCTTAGATGTCAGGACTATCCTGAGGTTTTTGAGCTAGTCCTTAAAATTGTGCCAGTCAGACAGTTGGTTTCAAGGATGCAGACTAGTGGGTTAGAGGTTGACATTATTTATCTGTGAGAGTAGAGATTCTAGTTAGATATTTGTACTTAAATTTATATTTGTTCTAAAAATTTTAGATACAAATAGACTCCACTATTTTTTTGGATTCTGACACTCCCCTGGTGGAAAGTGAACATCCGACGTGATCAATGCAAGATTTCTAGTGGGTGCTATGGTCTCATCGATGCCGTACATCTCATCTAATAGTTATTGATGATACGCACATCGATGTATAGGCAACTCTTTGTCTACATGCTTCTCTAAGCATATTGCAGCAACTTGGTCTCTAAGTCATGTGAGCTCAGATAACACATATTATCCCACTCCTTAGTTAAGCCAGACTCATCGTTCACAAGCAGGTGTGAAGCCATCATTGAGTCTCTCAGATAACACATATTGGGCCCAATCCCATCTTCACCTTGAAGCAACTCTTTACTAGTAAAGTAGTTGTGTGTTTTCGATATAACTGAACCACTGTAACCAGTCGAGAACAGTAAATGTCAGTACCAGACCCACACTTCTACAATGGTGGAAGACCATAAGGCTTAATATTGATTAGGGAGTTTTAGTTTCAGTCTCATCTAATCAGTCATCACATGATCGATCTAATTGGTACGGGCTAAGCCAAATCATCTTAGTAACTAATGAACCTAATCATCTAATTGGTTAGGTAAGTGAGATCGACGGAAGGGTATGCCATTAAATCACCATAGGTAAAATTATCTAGGTGAGTAGCCTCTCAATTAAAAATCACCAATCAAGACTTGTCTGCGACACCAAATGATTCATTGATTTCAATTAGTCAGCTTAGGTAAATCAGATTCAAGCCATAAAGCCAAATAAGGTCTTTTGGTTGACTCGATTCTACATATGGGGTTTGATCGACCCAATCTACAACAATTGTAGAATCACTAGCTCGATTGGTCTAACCCAAATCAATATTTGACTCAGTTTAATCAATAGCTACATCGATTTAGACCTAATATAATTTAATCGTAATCTGAGATGCAATCCAATTACATGACCTAATGCAAAACTATCCATGCCTAACGATTCATGCACACACTAATTTCAAATCATAAAATAATTTTAGATCTAAATTCATTGCATAAAAAGTAAGAATTTAATTCTTGAAATACTTTCAGAATATGCATGCTATCATATATCATATATATTAAATTTTTAAAATTAATTTGGATCTAAACATACCATCATATATCGTATACATAAAAAATTCAAATTACAAAAATTTAATTTCTAACTTACACATGCTTTCATATATTGCATATATGAATAAAAATAAGAACTAAAATATTTTTCAGATCTGAACATAAATACATACATCGCATGTATGAATCAAAATCAAATTTTAAAATAATTTTCAAATTTTTTATATTAACTTTATATATATGAATATATGGCTCTGATACCACTGTTGGAATTTCAGTAGGCACTAGTATATGTAGATTTAATTTTTTTTTAAATCTAAAATTTGGTAAAATTTAGATTAAATAATTTTAATCTAAGCATGTATTCATCATATGAAAGTACCTATGGATCTAGTTCATATGCTGAAATTAATATAAACTAATTTTAGCATGAATAAAGAAAAATCTGTGATCAATTCACATACCTGAATCACTTTTTCTTTGCTTCAAACCTGTAATAGAAGTTGAATTCAATTCAATCCCTAGATCTCGGGGTTGAGCAGATTTTGAATCAGCAGCATAAATGTCCTACCTCTACGGGTATCCACAGGGCCAATCTAAATTATTTCTCTTGAATCCTGCTTACTTGAACCGAAAGCATAAATAAGCTTGAACTAAGCCTGGATAGGGATCAACCCTTGAACCCTTTCTGATCTTTCTTTTTTGATTCTTGAAGAAGCCAAGAATCTTTCTTAATCTCTCAACTAATCAGGAAGAACAACTATCAAAAAGTGGTTGTAACAAACTTCTAACAAACTTGAGAGGAAGAAAAAGAAATCAACAACCTAGGTGCTAACACTAGACACCAAGCAATAGGTTGCTGCCCACTTCTCTCCAAAAATAGGATGCCTAAAGAGAGAGGACGTGGGCTAGAGAGAGGAAGAGGAGGGGAGGCATTGGGCACAGTAAAGGTGGTGGCAAGGATGAGGGAATATGTGATATAAAGAGACGTAGGGCTAGGATCCTTTAAATAGACAATATAAGGGTGTCCTAATCAAATTAGGATCCCTTCTAATCATATTAGAAGTCCTAACTTAAAACCACTTGGACCAATTAAAAGGAGTGCCACCCATCCTTGACCCATGCCCACACCTAATGCTAAGCATCCCATCATATGGGATCCAATTAAATACTCTCAAATCAGTCCACATGGTTTCATAAATTTACTTCAAGGGTTCTTGATCAAATCAAGATAAATAAAATCAAGAAACTCTTTCTTAATTTAATCCAAGTCATAAATTAAGCATCCAACCATTGTAGGCTATTGAATCAAATTCAATTAGGTTCAAATCAAGTATAGAAATTAGCTAAAGCTTATTATATAAGCAAACCAACCATAAGAGAAATTATGTTCACCCAAGTGCTAGCAAGGTTAACAAGAACCAAATAGAATTTCTCTAAATCCATATAAATTGATGCTTCATAAGCTCAATTTTATCTAATCTAGGTCTTCTCCCTTTAAATATATGACCCCAAAGGTTCAATTCTATCTAGTAGTGAGATATTCCATGATCTCTATTATAGGTATCACTAAAACTCCTTTCAGTGGGTTAGAACAGTTTCACTTTAACTCGACATGGATCATTGATCCAGAATGATCCTATTGAGTTTTTATAATCCATCAGTGACATCTAACAATATATAATGACGATCCAATAGAACTGAAATAGAACCTCTAGATATAGTTAATATGTAATATAGTTTCTCTATCATGAGTCCTGACTAGATGGCAAGTTATGGATAAATCGTCAAACCTCATCATCAGTCATATGATAGATTCGATCAGCTTAAATTCAATAGTGATTTTAAATAAAAACTCTTTTTCATCAATCACACTGCTATAGCCATAGGCTTATGGACTCAGTTTCTCAAATCTCATAAAACTACTCTTCTCTATCAAGATCGATAGATCCCATCTAGATGCACACCTTGCTCCCACATCTCAACCAACTGAAGCCAACATTTACTACAAGAACCCACAATTGAGTCAATGCTTATGTGTAGTCAAACTATAGTAGTCTTACTGTGAGCAACTGTGATATCATAGGTTAAAGGACCAGTCACACAATTACAGCATCGAGATGATCACTAACGATTAGATAGAAATCTATGTGATCTCTCGTTTGATCATGCTCAGTACTAGTTATTCTCTAATAGCTATCATATTTGTTACTTAGTATCTTTACACTGTAGACTTGAGACTCATCTACCTCGAAGGAAGCGAATGAAGGAAATCATAGGCAATTTCTTGCATGTATTTCAAAATTTTTGAAATAAATGTAGTGAAAATAACTAGATTAATCATATTAATCAAGCATGCATATGATCTAATCATTAAATCAATATACTTTAGGATCTACGAAATGATATATGACATATATAAAATCTAAAAATAAAATCTACATGTATGGATGTATGTAGTAGATCAAAACTATATCTATCTGAGTTCAGAACTCGATACCTGAGCATTGGTCGATGATTGCCGCTGCTGATAAACATGGTAAAGAAGGTCCTCGCTAGTTGCTCGTAGTCGCACAGTGTGTCCGACCTCTACAAAAGTTCACTCGAAGCCCCGATCTAATCAGCTTCCTCAGAAGTGCTAGCTTGCATGAAGACCATCTTATTGGCTGATCTGAATCCTTCCTTCAATTCTTTTGAACTCTTTTAGAGGTTGAAGAAGGACACCGATAAAGGATTAAGTGGTTGTGGAAGAAGGAGTTTTAAGAATTAGAAAAGGAGAACTCTTTCTCTTTATTTTCTTCTCTCACAAAACCTAAGCACCATGGAAGAATCCCCTTGCCCAAAGAGGAGACCCCTCTCCTCAATATTTCTCACACCCGTAGAGGAGACTACCTTCCTCTAATTTCTCTCTTTCTCATATATATGTTAGGGCTTAGGGCTTTGAAGATGGTGCCTCTCACACAAAATCCTCATGCCACAAAGAGGACCACCCACCCTCTTTCTTACATGCCAAAAGGAACCACCCAACCTTTCTCACGAATAAAGAAAAAAGACCTTAGAAGTCTCGCCTAAGATCTGGTCATGCACATGCCAAAAGAGTCCTTCTAAAGGTTGGCATCTAGAAGTTGGTTGAGATCTAACTTAATCTTGATAGGGAATCTCATTCAAATCAAATTTGAATTTTCCTCTTAAACAGATTTTATCCATGATTGTGCGTGAGATAGTAAGGGGCGGCAACTCTAATTTTGCATGGAGATACCTTATGCAAAAATCATTCTTGTGTGAGGATGTGAGGGTGGCATGGTGTCATAGGTAGCCAAGGGAGAGAGAGAGTCCTAGTTGACTAGATCTCCTCCTTTAGGTGGTTATTTGATTCCTAACCAATTTAGGAATTGGATGCACCCTAGGATAAAGAGATTCTGAAACCTATTAGAAACCAATTAGATCCTAATCCAATTAGAAAATAATGAAACCTAAGTCCTGATCAAATTAGGAATTGATCTCCCTTAGCAATTAGGTCATCTAATAACCTAATCAGGTTAAACCTTATTGAATCAAATTCAATTAGACTTGATCCAAACCATAATGCTCAATCAAGATGAGCTAATCAGCAATCTAATTACTAATTAATTTTTATTAATTCACTAACATTTAACGAATTAATTTTTGTAACTTTTGCACAAGGTTAATTATCAATCGAATTGATGATTATATCTTTGAATGATTCTCAATCATTGATCAGCCACATGATCAATCAGAAACTTCTTCTGAGTGTGACCCCATACATTTGAACTTAAGTCGGTAGTACAGAATAAATTCTAAACTAATCAGTGTAACTATCTAGCAATGGGATCCAATATCCGGATAGGTCGAATGATTGTGAAGCAATATTCAAGAACCAACTGGCATATGGTTACCATATAATTCACCCCTTTGACCTTAATGCTCAAGGTGACTGAGGATTTAACTGTCAACTCTGGAATAGTCATCCACATTGTATTTCAATCTTTCAAATCCATCACATGGATTATCTGGACTCAAATTTTATGAAATTAAAATACTCTAATGCATAAACTCTTACTTATTCGGAGGGATCAATTCCTTCTTAACTCACAAACCGACTACCACAAGTTCTTGACTGTACCTAAAAATCTTCTATCACTAATTAAAATTTAGATAGTCTAGCACCAAAGTACAGTAAGTTACTTGCAAGTCACCGGGATGATCTCAAATCGGAAGATACTTATATCTATATCCTTCACGAGCTACTCTTGATAGCAGAGTGCTGCGTAGTTGGTCACATTCAATGAGATGTACTCCTACATCTCACTTGCATGCCATACCAGTATCTCTACACCACTTGATTACGAGGATAATCAATGCATATGACATACAATGACCTACACTTGGTAATCGCTATCGTCCTAATAATAGCATATCATTTAGTCGTGAACCAGTTTAAGGACTATGCGATAAATCCTCCTTTATTGATCAAAGTAGTCCTAAGGACTTCATCACAATATAGGAGTTCATTAGAAGATATAACCTTGTGATGAAAAGGCCGAATAATCTTTATTAAAGATCAATTTATATACATTTATAATTAGCACAATCGTCAAACGATTGGCTTTAGGACATAATTTCCAACAACTTCCACTTGGATTAAAGCCAATCCGTACCCATCTTCAATTTATAATCTCAGAACTCCTTAATACTGAGGCTTTAGTAAATGAGTTGGTTAGGTTCTCTTTTTCATCGATCTTCTAAAGGTCGACGTCACCTCAAGCCACGATCTTCCAAATAAGGTGGTAGCGACACAGAAGGCACTTCGATAAGCTGATAGGACTTTGATTCCTTGGCTAATCTATGGCTCCATTGCTGTATGATACAATAGGACCATCAATGGAGGGTGCCACTCTATTGCTCGTCAATGAATCTCTGCAACCACACAGATTCTTTGGCAGCATCGGGTGTTGCAATGCATTCCGCCTTGCAAAATGAATTGGCTATAGTATTTTGCTCGAAATTTTTTAGCAAATTGCTCTATCATATAGGTAAAATGTATTCTGACATGCACTTACTATCATCATGATCGGACTAAAATTAGAGTCTTTAAACCCACAAGTTTTAAGTCAGATTCTCCATTAATGAGCCATTGGTCCTTAGTATTTCTCAAATACCTAAAAAGACCTTCCAGTGGTTCTCACCTGGATAAAACTAGTATCTACTCACTATCCCTAGTGAGTATGTTACATTCGATCTTGTACATGACATGGCTACATGCTCTCCCTCTTGAGTTGTCGAACAAATCCCCTTCGAGAGAAAAATCTTATGGCCTATCGAAAGATAGTCTTTCTTGAAATTCTTTATGCCGAACTACTTCAGCATGGTATCAATGTACGTGGATTGAGATAACCCAAGCAACTTCTTAGATCTATCTCTATAGATCTTCATCCCTAGGATTTAGGATGCTTCTCCCAAGTCCTTCATAGAGAACAATGATGACAGCTAAATCTTTATTCCCGGTAATATAAGGGATGTTATTCTGATTAAAAAATTTATCCACAAACAAATAAAAATATACCCACAGAACTATTAACCCATTTGTATATGCAAGGTTCTTCATTCTCAATGAAGCCATACGTTCTGATCACTTATCAAAACACATGTTCCAACTCTGAGATATCTAGCATTGCAAAAGGAGAAAATATCTCATTATAGTCAATACCATAACATTAACGATATCCCTTGACAACCAGACAAACTTTGTAGGTCTCCATCTTTCCGTCTGCACCCTCTGATCATATTGAAGATCCACTTATGCCCTATGAATTTTATCCCTTTGGATGGATCAATGAGTGTCCATACATCGTTAACCTTCATGAACTCCATTTCGGACTTTACAGCTCCAAGCCACTAATCAGAGTCAAATCTCTGCATGGCATCCATGTAGGTGATCGGATCTTCATTATTCTCATCGAGTTCAACAATATCACATCCTCGACCTTGAAATTGAAGTATCTGTCCGGCTGACGCAGTACTCTATCGAATCTTCTTAACAGTGCCTTTACAATGGATTTCGGATTTAATCTAATCAAATTCGATTCGTGGATTTGCTAGATTGTGTCATTTTTCTACCTGTCGAACTTCATAAGTTCAACATTAGAGGTATCAGTTCCTTCATCAAGAAACTTCTTTTCTAAAATAATGTCGAACAATTTTTGTTCTTTAGCAAGGTAGAAGTAATATCTCCTAGTTTTTTTGGGGTACCCTACAAAATAGCACTTGTAGGATCGAGATCCAAGCTTATTAGTCTGCAAATGCTTGACATAAATCAAACACCCAAACCCTATGGTAAGAGAGTATCCACATACACCCAGTTCATATCTCATATGGTGTCTTTGTGACTAATTTGCTTGAAAGCCTATTCAAAACACGGCAAGTAGTCTCAAGAGTATAACCCAAAAGCAAATTGGCAAAGTTACAAACTCTATCATGGACTGAACCAAGTCTAACAAGGTTCGATTCTACTGAGAAAAAATCTCATTCTCTTCTGGATATGTCAAAAACTCATCAAAAAGATATTCTTCTTCTCGATCTGATCGAAGAGTTTCAATACTCTTCCAGTTTATTTTCGACCTTATTACAAAATTATTTGAACATTTCAAATAATTTAAATTTATGATAATCATGTTCGTTGGTCCTATACATCAATATGTAATAGACCCAAAATAATATTGGCTCATTCATCTTTTTTAGTAAAAGATGACTTGATCATCTTATCAAAGAGACAGGACTCACAAGTCAGCAATGATTCACAATCATTAACTTCAAGGATACTTTCTTTACTCAACTTGATCATCTTATTCTTGTTTATATGATCGAACCTAAAATACCAAAAGTAGGCATCCATGACATTATCTACACTAGGATATTTGTTTGGTGTGTACATTATACTAACAGGCTGTGTAAATGTTATTTCTTAGTTATCTACTATGATTTTGACACCATTCATAATAATATCATAAAATCATTCTATATTGATGATGTAAACCCATCCTTGGTCAAAAGGTCTATGGTAATTACATCATCAAAGATGGACAATAGTGACAATTACTTAAAACAACATTATTAAAGTTGAAAATAAGATCGACAATTCCTAAAGCTAGGACTGGAACATGACTTCCAGCTCCAACATTCAAAAATCTATTGCTGTTTCTAAACTTTCTACTAACCCAAAGTTTCTACAATAAATTATAGATTTGAATCAGACTTTCGATATTCAATACCCAGATCATAGTACCATAGACAGAGAAATCATAAAGTGTTATCATATAAGCACCATATCCAGCAACTATTTATTGATTTCTCTTTCTTAGCCTATTGGGTCATGGAAAACTAGATACAGAGGATAATTTCTCTTCCAGTATCTCTGCTTCTTCTAAAAGAAGCACTCTATCAGACTCGAGTTAATCTAAGACTTATTTGTTCAGTTTGGGCTCCACAGCCCAAGCACGACACACTTGCACCTACTTTTTTTTCCTTCTCAAAGGACTGATGCCCCGCTGAAGACACATCCTCAGAGGTGCTAAAGAACTTCTTCAACATTTGAAAGATTTTTTTCAACTGAGCGTTTTCAAATTTATAACTAAATTCATCGTTCATCGCTGCCCTCATAATATACCGCTCCATGATTCAATCATTCAGCCACTTCTAGTAAGTGCCTCTAATTGCATCACGTGCATTGGGTGTGAAAATATCAGGTGCTGGATCTATAATTATATACAAGATCTATTCGTGCTTTAGAACTATTTGCAACTTTCGATACCAATTATTGATATTGGGTCTTATAATTTGTCATTGACCAACACTGAGCAGAGCAACAGATTGCTAGCCATAACTAAAGAAAATACAAGACCTCTATGTATATGAATTGATTAAGCCTAAAGATTTAGACTTTAGTCTAAACATTCTTCCATTATTTGATACGAATTGGTAGCCTCTACCTCCAATTTGAGGAATTACTTTAATTCCTTAGCGGATACTAGAATCCACACAGATTGCATACAAGCCCGACTTTGGTAGGCTCACCCATGTGCATCTATAGGTAGGTTCTTAACCAATTATTTCACCAAACAACTTCTAGTAATTGATTTTATCCCAGGTTCCTAACAGTAGTAGGCTTTGGTCTCCACTGAAATGTCTGGTTTGGTCCAACCATTAACATGATCATACTCAGGAATCTAACTAACAAATGATTAGGCCCGACTTTGGCCGGCCAACCTGACCACCGTCAGAGAGACTCGACTGAGTCATTATTTTATGAATGATAATTTCAATAGCAAATGAGCAGCAGGCCTTTGGGCCATCCAATGATCATTCAACTAATGGATCCATTATCACTCAACTTAATAGGAGGCTATGACTTTGTTATCTCTATAACATTATTATTTTAAAGATCTAATAATTTAAAAGATTTAATTAATAATTTAAAGGTACAAATTGAGCTGCAAGTTGTAAATCTTCTCACTGACTTCATCAAGTCATGAGAAGGATTAGAGACTAGCTGGTCCAACTGACAAATCGTATATCCTCCCACTAACTTCATCAAGTCATGAGAAGAACTAGAGACATCCCGATTCAGGGCACCTAAATTAATCACACTGATTAACTTTAATGACACGAATTAACTCGAATCATTTAGCCATCTTATCAACCTAATGACTCAGTCTCGAGCCCTAAGCCACAATCAAGCTCCATATTAGTCTAATCAAAGACATGGACTTGACCAACTACAACTATTATATTTGATCTAGAGTGTCCTTGACCTAATCTAAATCAACTTTTGGTTAGATTTGATTAACTACTCTTTTAGTCCATTAAATCTCTAATTCTAATCTTAGGTCTAACCTAATTAAGAAGGATCTGATTTGAACTAACCCATGTCTTCATATTTTATGCAATGTCATTAAATCATCAATCACAATTCTAGATCTAAATACATATTCTTAATTCTTAATTAAGTGTAGCATTAATATGGTTAAGGTTGTTGATTGAAACCCTTTCAATTTAGTAAAATAATTTACATCAATTTATGTAAATTTTTTATTCTGAAAACTGGGTTGGCTCATCCCTGGACTGAACCAGCTCACTATAGTGGGTCGACTAAGTCAAATACTTGGTCGGCTCATTGATAATGAACAGTAATTATTACTATTTGATATGAGACAACTGGATCGGCTCAGTCAATATTGAGCTGACTATACTAAAGGACTGGGTCGACTCAGTTCAAAACTGAGTCGGCTCAGTTAGCGTGCCAGCAACTATCACAAAGTTTCAGATCCGTAAAATCTCACATAAATTGAAATAAAATCAATCATCAATAATTTTAGATTTAATCTAAATTTTTATGATTTCAGATTTATTTTTATAATTAAATATTTTAATCATATAGATTAGATATTTACTTTTATATAATTATATTTGTATCACATACAACAACCTAGGGTTTCAAGATCTAAGATTTTGCATAAAAGTAAGTTCTTCCTTTCATATTCTTCTTCATGGGTTTAATCACATAGCACCCCAATACGCCATAAGAGTACCCCATCGAATGAGAAGAGATGATCTTTAAACCCTACTTGCTTCTATGATTGGACGATTTGGTGATCAACCCAATCTAAGTACTTGCTAATCAGATCATCTAATTTACTCATATATCATATATGCAAAAATTTAGATCTAATCTAAATTATATCTGATCTGATCACAATCATAGATCACATCTAAATCAGATCATAAACATCACATGCATCATATAAAATCAGATTTTAATAAAAATTAGTACAAACTAGGATAACTTTTTTACTGTAAGGGGTTAACCCTACAGTAGGACAATATTATCTCAGTTTGTATGATCAGCCAATAATTAAATTTAGATCTAAAATATCACATATCAGATCTAAATAAAATTAAATTTAAGATCTAATATGCACATATGTCATGTCATAACGAACCTATGCTCTGATACCACTGAAAGAAATCGTAGACGATTTTATGCATATATTTAAATTTTTTCAAACAAAATACAGTAAAAAATAACTAGATTAATCATATTAATCAAACATACACATAATCTAATCAGTAAAATAACCTACTCTAGGATCTATGATATGATATATGGTATACATAAAATCTAAAAATAAAATCTATATGCATGGATGTATGTAGTAGATCAAAACTACATCTATCTGAGTTCAGAACCCGATACCTGAGCATGGATCGACAATCATCGCTGCTAATAAACATGATAAAGAAGATCTACACTAGCTGCTCATAGCCACACAGTATGTTCGACCTCTACGAAAAGTTCACTCAAAGCTTCGATCTGATCGGTCTCCTTTGAAGTGCTAGCTTGCATGAAGACTATCTTGCTGGCTGATCTGAATCCTTCCTTCAAATCTTTTGAACTCTTCTAGAGGTTGAAGAAGGATGCTGATGAGGGATTAATGTTGGGAATAGTGTCCCAAAGCCAATCGTCAGCCTGTTGACGGTTGTGCTCATTTTTGTATATGTACATGAATTATGAATTAATAAAATTATTTTAATATTTTCATCATAAATATTTCATCTTCTAATGAACTCCTATGTTGTGGTGAAGTCCTTAGAACTATTTAGACTCGACAAAGGAGGATTTGTTGTTTAGTCCTTAAATCTGTTCGCGACCAAATGATACGTTGTTACCAAGGACGACAACGTTTATCAAGCATAGGTCGTTGTATGCCATATAGGTTGGTTGTCCTCTTAACCAAAGAGTATGGAGACACTGGTATGGCATACAGGTGAGATGTAAGGGTACATCTGCACTGAACGTGACCGACTCCGGAGCTATTTTTGCTGTCAAGATTTGCTCCGATGGAATATGGGTATAAATGTCCCTCCAACCTGAGACCACCACGGTGACTTGCAAGCAACTCACTGCACTTAGGCACTGGACTACCTGAATTTCTAATTCAGTGACGAAAGACTGCTGGGTGTAGTCAAGTACTTGACTTGTCGATGCGTGTGTCAAGATGGGATTGACCACTCCAGTTTAGGAGCTGTGTACAGTCATGTTTAATTTAGAAAACCTTGGCGAGGGTAGTCCTAGTGAGGAGTCACAAGACTGTTTGAGTTGAGCATGATTCGAATGATCTGATCAGGGTTGACAGTTTAACCCTGAGTCGTCCTATACATAGGGGTCAAAAGGGATGAATTATACAGTAACCATATTCACATAAGTTCTGAGTGTTGCGATTGCGACTATTCGACCTATCTGAACGTCGGATACCATTGCTAGATGGTCACTTCGATTAGTACAGGAATTAGTTCCTGTGCTACCGGCTTAGGTTCGAACCTGTGGGGTCACACATATTAGAGGTTCCTATCTGATCTGATGGCTGATGAAGAGTTCTAATGCTCGTAGACTATGAGTCCTACGTATCTGAGACTCTGTGATTGAGAATCAAGATTCTCTGATCATGAGTCCCACACATTTTGGGTACCGGGGTCAAGAGTCCCACTGGTTTGGGACTCTTCGATCAAGGTTTCATATCGATGGACTTTGATACCCGATTGCCCATCGAATTTGGACTCAATATTTATGAGAGGTCTAATTAGTGATTTGATCATTGATTAACTCAATTTGATTGAGTAATTATTTTGGATCAAGTTCAATTGAATTAGATTCAATTGGGTTTGACCCGATTAGGTTAAGAGTTGACCTAATCATCGAAGTGGTTTGGTCCCTGATTTGATCAGGGGTTGGGCTTAGTCAATTCTTGATTTGATTAGGATTTTATTGAGCCTAATTAAATCTAAT